>JAPYZR010005875.1:0-14126 GCA_030522945.1 Trichopria nigra
TTTCGTGGATATTTTTGATATATACAATTTTTAACCAATATATTTGCCTAATAATTAATTATTATCTAAGAAAAATGGACATAATTTCTACCAGGGTCGATGCGTGTTAAAAGTTTCAACTTTAATAACAGGTAATATTGTAAGGTCTTCCTGTTTAAATTATATTATTTTAATATTTAATAAGCTCCGGTAAATTGTTAAATTACACATATAAATTTGTGACATGGTAAAAAGTACGGGAGAAATTAGAATCACATAAATCGGCGAACTTATTGCTCAATAAAGCAATCATAAATATACATTAAATATATAAAGTAATGTATATTGTGATATTTCTTTTGCGACAATTTGTGGCTAATTTATATTCATATTTCTCGTCAATAATTATAACTTTTGTTACAGATATTTAATAAAATGTAATATTGCAAAACTTACATAATTGATAAATCGATGAGGGCAATTTAAATTATATCTAAAAATTTTAATTTTACAAGTGTTCCATGACAACACACAAATGATTTAAATTTACATCTGTTTTCAAAGTATTTAAATAATGTCTATTTTAAACAGTTTGAATATTTCATTACATTTTTTTTTAAATTGGGATAATTTGCATTGAAACGGAATCACATTACGATACGGTTATTAAGTATTTCTTTACATGTATATGTAATGAATATTATAATATTAATCTATATTAACCGCAATTTTCTGAGATTGCAAATACTCCGCTTTTTAATGCAATTCATAATATTCGATGATGATAATATTAATTTAAAAAAAAAAAAATTTATTCATATCTCCCATTTATTCCTCTAAACGTTGGAGGTTGTCATAAATTTTCATATTTTAAAAGTTTGCAATGAAGATTTCATCAGATCGATATGAAATATGAGGGTACACGTTCTCAGAAATCTGGCGAAGACAGTAACAATTTGTTCTTGATAATGGAGATAATATATTTTCCATGATTCATTTTGATAATATGAGAAATAAGAATGAAAATAGCCATGTCTAGCACATATTTGTTCCAACCGATATTATTCCTGATAAAGTTCACATATTGACAATATAACAATTCAACGCATTGCGGCATATAAAATTACGTAAAATTATACAGACATTGATACATTACATCAAAATCTGATATAATTCTCGAAAATCCTCGAAAAAGAAAAAAAATACACGAATTGTATTTTATGTGTAATTCTCTTTTATAGGCTATATAAATTCTGAATTTTTATCATTTGTTGTTTTCTTATGTGGGCACTAATGCAAATTACACACCATTAGATTTCCATTGAATCTAATATGGAATACATTGATATTCAATTATTAATTTTTTTAGTCAAAACATACAGATTCAATCATGTTTTTAAAGTAATATCTTATAAGTAAATTTTAATTTTAATTGCATGAAACCACGCCTATTTTAAATACAATATTAATATAGTTTAAACGACATTTCGATTACTTCTTCAACAATGACCGGGAAATATTTCTCATTGTAAAATTGCTCATGATTTATATAGTCGCTACTAATGGCATCCGTATCTGAATTAAGTCTTGATAAATTCTCTATATCATCGTTGGGAGTCATAAGTCGACAGCTGTTAACTATGACCTCTCCGATTGCTGGTTCCCAGCATTCGCTTCGAAAATCTATTAAAAATGCAATACCGATGTTATAGGTATTACAATCTGTTAAACACTTAAGTGATATTATATGTATAAGTGCTATACCCACATAGATATGCTAATAATGTGAAGCGTTTGAATGTACGTCCTTTATTGTCGGCATCATTTTGTTGCATCGGAATATTCCTTGGAATATCCTCACGCATAAAAATAGAATCTCAGATTGTATGATAGTGTAAAAGGTAGAACAAATCGAATACATTTATCTCATGGAAATTTAATATTCACTTTAGAATTATTTTAAAATTTTATTCATATAATATCTTTTATTGTTACGTTATGAAAATAAAATTCTGTAAAATTCAGGTTGTTATATCACATTATAATCGTTCAGTTGATTTAATATGGCACGTATAATTCATTTGAAATCGCAATGTCGAGTACACACTTGAAGCTATGCGTATATCAGCTTCGGATTTTGATATTGTCATACAGGAATTTACAATTTGTGATGATAAAATGTATAGGTAATATGAAATGTTGATTGGTGATACTTGAAAACTCTTTCATAACTCGTAAACCCATAGTGGTATTTATACATTTTATATTTAAACAATGCATAATATCGCATCAGTATAGCACTTTTTAATTTTCAGATTTTCGTGGATAATGAAAATATCTTTTAATTACATATTTGAACGAATGTTTCTATATTTTATGAAACATTTTTACGCACGTACCTTCTGTATTTATCCTCTTAATAAATATCTTAATTTAGACGTTAGAATTCTAATCCTATTAATATGAATGATAAAATATTAATTATTATAAAATTTAATTGAAATATTATGTTTTCATATCGATTGTTCTAAAACTATCGACGTATAAGGAAGATGTGTGGCATGCGCATATTTATTATAACAATAAATATTAAATATATATCGCGCCCTAACAATACTTTTTTTTTTAACTAGCGGAATTATAAGTTTTAATTGCATGCGAATGTTCTTATAACTCCGACATGATAAACATGTCATTTTATATGTTAAAATTGACAATTTTGAATATTTAAATATTTATATCTACATGGTGTTACTTATAAAGACCAATTTTCACGTGCAATATTAGTTACATATATATATATATATATATATATATATATATATATATATACTGTATATTTCACCACCTGTACTTATTTTGTTTTAAATGTTCCTTCAGGTATAAACTTGAGGTTTAATTGAGTTTTGAAGCTGCGGGAGCTTCATTCATCAGAATAGATTCAACTGTTATGTTAATTAATAATAATTACGTTCATTTAACGTAATAAAATAGTCAGCCCCTTATGATCCTTCCATTATTTATAATTTATTTTAATAACAAGTAAGAAATAACCTATGAAAAAGCAGTTTACTATCTATTATAAACAGGTTTCAGATATGGGAGTTTATACGTCATTGACTGCGTTGTTCGCGGGTGATTTTTTTCCTGCTCACTGCATTTAAACCCAGGTTTGAGAAAGATAACGATTTAATTCTTAAGTTTATATTGACGACGCGTGGATTCGTATGAAATTTCACTACGAATTGTGTTTACATCGAGAATGAACCAATTTTACGGTAGGATTCAGGCACTAAATCACCAATGAAATTTTAGTATATTTTGTGATATACTATTTCCCGTAAAGGTTTATCTGAATAATTTCGATTAGGTTTATCGATCAGTGAATGAATTATGTATAGTCCTTGGAGACTTTTTAGTGAAATTTTATTATATGGTTAATGTGTAAACTATTCCGTGGAATAATTTGTAATGGGATATTATTTAATTAGAGTAATTCAGTTATTTTCAAATTGGGCTCGTTTTGGTTATACTCCTTAAATATTTTCAAACTTGGATGAAACTTCATTCAAATCTTGCTAATTGAAAAGTGATCGAAATTTGATCTCTATCAACTTCTCTCCATCTCAAAGTATATAAGTACGTTCGTCAGGCTACATGGTACAGAAAAGGGATATAAATGTTCTTTTTATTCCAAAGTTATCAGTCTGTAGGTTTATATATATCACACACATGCTGAAATCCTTAGTATATTTTTATATATTTATGCAGATCTTATAGTCACGGAAAGGATAGAAAATATTTATTTTTTAAAATCCCCTTATTTTCAAGCTTTTTCAACTTTATTACTTACATCAGAGTTAGGTGATTTGAAATGTAGTCCAATTGTCGTAGGAGGTTACGGTGTCACATGTTGAGAAGTTACTTAATAATGATCATAACTTCGCTTGAATTGAATTGAATATTGGGTACAAAATATCATGTTTTTTTTTTATTGTTAGTAGAATCTTGTGATGTTCAGATAGGCCTGTCCAATTTCCCGTCAACGTCTTTTAGTATTATATCGATAATCAGGCAAGAAGAGTTAGTTTCGTTATCAGTCCAAACTGAACTTTCCCAACTGCTCGAAAATCAGACAATGGAGAACACTTCAAAAAGACGATTTCGTTTTTGGCGAATTGAATGGATTGCTTATTTCATTCCTACTTCAGTGTAAGAACAGCGGACTTGGTTGCCTCCCGAGAATTGTTACTTACTGCTTCTCAAGTCTCAAGTGCAGTAATTACTTGCGAGGGTCGTAATTTGGGCACGAAGTTGCACTGTAGGTTCTGGGGAATTAGTCGCATTCAATACCGACACATGTTACATCATCTCGAATATTTTATTCGTCGACGATGCGAGTCTCGACTTGGCGAGCTCATATCAATTAGGGTATGTCCAATTTCCTCTCCCAACTTGGACGCCAAGTATATTTGAAACGCAAACCTCCATTAGACGATAAGCCTCGCGTGGAATAAGACGAAGAAACCGCCTAAGCTACTGGGTCGTCCCGTGCAAGTCCCGGATAGTAATTGCGATCTAATGAATAGCCTGTGTATTGATGGATTTTCATCGATGACTGAATGGGGTATAAGAAGGTTGCGGAAGGAACGCGAATGTCGCCAATTAAGCGATTAGGTAAGTTAGGAGGCGTCATTAGGCGCATTCCGCAATTGCGATTAGTTAAGCAGCAGATATTCGTTGAGCCGGCAAAGCGGCAATTAGCGAGGGCGCGAGGGCACTCGGGACAGGAAAATGACGAGCGGCTCGACGGGTGGCGATGGCGTGGGGCAGGGTGGCAAGTGGAATCCTCGCCGGGTGGGAGGATTGCGCGTCGAAGGGGGTGGTTGCGACGTGGAGGCCGTCCCGCAATAAGCCGAGCAGCGACGGCTGTCATTAACCAAGCTCGAAATTCGCGATTAGCAAAGCTCCACGTGTCATTAGCCAAGCCTCGTAGTTAGGATTAACGAGCCTCGATTATTCTGTGCGCGTTAGCTAAAGGAGAAGTTTCGTCTCGCTCGCGCGCAAACGCCGCGAGCCGTGTGGTCGGGAACTTTAGCTTTGCTCGCGCGAAGGATTTAATTATCTCGTGTAATTATCGCGGCGCCTTTGTCGGGATAATTCCGTGACGGTGTGCCTGAACCCCCTTGTCTCCGAGTATATCGAGCTCGTTGATTTTTGGCGGGGGCGGACACGCGGCTGATCACGGAGACCGCGATACCCGCGATGGTGATACCCTTGAATACTGGTTTCGTTGTTAAAGGAGCCCGGTATCGGAAGGAAATCTAAAAACGATAATATCCTTGCGGGTTCCTCTGGTGCGCTGATATTATCGTAGAATTTTATCGTAGAATTTTATCGTCTATGGATTTATCAATTTGATTTAGTATTTTTTAAATGTTTCGAACTATGTTTCTATAGTGTTCCAGAAATCACGTGATTTTTGGCTTTGATATTTGATCGGATATTCTTGAATTGTTGAATTTAATCGTATGAGTAATTTTGTACCTTTTAGATTCGCGATTACTAAATACCACATTTTTAACGAGCTTGTTTAACAACCATCATTCATTTAAATCAGATCAGATTGATATCTACGCGTGATATCCAGTGAATCAGAAGGGAATTCAAGTAAATTACATCATCAGGTTACATTCGAATTTGATCTCATTCGGATTCTTTTGTCATCCGAACTGATTTTAATCAATGCCGATCTATATGTATATAGTGAGAACCACACTAAACGATGATCAAGACGACTGTATTTAGGCCACGTTAAATCATATCTGACTTAAATTGTAGACCAATTATGATATTGATCCCACCCATTCCGTTGGATGTTTCATCGATCATTCTCCAATTCAAATTAAATAAAAAATAATTCGCAATCGAATTATTTTAGGTCTAAATTTGTCTAAAAAATTAGATCTTTTTTAAATTTTCTCTGAGTTTTGATCAAAATTGGATCCGATATATATCAGTATTAAAATGGTACGTGGAAGGTCAAAAGACATTATCCCGAATAACTGCAAACACATAACTTCATAAATTTATCATCAAATAATTAATGAACGTTTCGAAACTCGCGGAAAAATACATATGTGGAGATATCTACAATCTCAAGAAAATAATATGCTAAATTAAAAAAAAATGTCTCTTTATTAGTTTATTAAGGAAAATATTGAATAACTGCTCAAAATACTCCGATTGTATAACGAATAAAACTGTCATCGGTTTTTTAATTGACAAGTCAGAAGTCGAGATATCCGCCCCGATTATCAACAAAAAATAAGAATTAATCAGCGTAGATTATATTGATATTTATACTAGTATAAATTAATTGCACGTTAAATTAAAATAAAAGTGAATTGGCCCTTTATATCGATTATGCATTTATCATAATTTTGAATTTTTTAGAATTTTATATATTTTTACTTTTTTATTTATATAAAAGAAAAACACATATTCCTTTCAGAATGTAAAAAGCAATAACCAGATAAGAGCTTTAAAAAAATTTCTTTAGCTCTCAATTCTATTTGAAATCTTTCTTAGTTTGTCTTTTCATGAAGATAGCATGTTTGAATGTTGAAAGAGAGTTTGAATGGCACACAGCTAGCCATATCGGGAATTTCCGTTGGTAGCGCATGTAAGGATAGAAAACCACGCTTGACTTAAGTACGTAAAAAACTACGAAGTCCTATATATATGATGTGAATATTCGACATTCATTTGATTGATCTTTTTAAGTTCTTTACTATTGGTTTACTTATTATTTCGAAAAGTCTTTTACATTTTTTTTATCGAAATAATAACAATAACGATAATAATAATATATACGACACCATCAACTCATGCGGAACGATAAAACTTTATTTAGTAAGGAAATGGAGTGAAGTTCCCCTTTTTACCATTAGTCTGGACTACCATTGTAAAGCAATTAACAATTGCGCCCTGTTCAGAATCTAAATATGGAAAAAGTTTGAGTGTAATTTAGAAATGTATTAATATGATTAAAAAAAAAAAAAAAAAAATAAAGTTAAAATAAAAGTGTCATTACTAAATTGTTCCGCCCGAGGTGAATCATTAAAACTTCATTTACCGTTGCTCGGAGATAATGTTCGCTCTTTATGAAACTGTAGAGGTCTGGCATTCGAATCGTCGCAAACGTTTTTCCACTGAAACAGCTGCCCGCGGTTCCTAAGTCGAGCCACGTTGCTTGTTTAGAGAAGTATTTCACTCGCGACTGTTTCTGGCACCTGACGTTGGTTTTGCAGCTCCTTATCTTTCACAACAATAGTCTATATATCCTCATATTATTCCAGACTTTAGCCATAAATGTTCGGATAAGTCATCCCTTTAACGTCATGCTTCTTGCATCTCTTGAATTATTGCCGAGGATAAATGCACTTGTAATAAGTTTAATTACAGAATAATTTACTTGACGAGCCGCTTAATCATCGCAATTTCCAGGCAAATCCAGTTTATTTCAGTTTTAAGTAAGCGCAAGTAAATATATATCCGCTAAAGAAAACTAATTAGAAAAAATATATATATACTTATACTATAGGACAAATTGTGTCTGAAAATGAGAAATATTTAAAAATATGATTCACATTAAAGTTATACTGGCAGCATTGCGCGTAATGAACGTTTCGAAATAAATAATAGCAGAAACCATTTCAGGTTTCCAATTCGCATCTACATTACATATTTTTCAGTGAGTGAAGCCGAAACCGACTTCGAATCAAAATTCAAGAGTCTGCTCGCTTTTCTCTTGAATATCAAAAAAATTTACTTTTGGGTACTTGTTTTCGTATATCGTCGATTCGGATTCAGCAGCTCAAGTAATATAACAATTTACTATAGATTTCCAAAAATGTTCATGGTAGCTTCTTTTACGAGGTATTTGATACCATTTTGTTTTGAGTTTTACGTTACATATTACTGCATGTATCATATTTATTTATACTGTTCTTTTTTTTTATTCTTCTGTATTTTATTTATTAACTTTCTATTATGCCTCTTTTTTATATTTTCTATCTTATGTGAAGTAACACGCGCAAAGATCTATCGGAGGTATTGATGTTGAAATCCTAAATAATTTAATTTTGGAGAAACTGTTTTCCCCATTCAGTGCTGGAGCTTTCTCAAATGATAATATTAGAAAAAATAATATTCAATATAACTTTTCGAGATTATTTGCTGGAACTTCTGCGTTAAAACTCTAATAAAAACTTTAAAACGAATCTAAGCAATTTTCAAAAAGAGCCGCCAAAATAATGGGCCCACCATTTTTGAATTTTGAAAATATTTTAGTTGCTATTTAATTTCAGCTTCTCTATCGGAATCCACGATCAGAATTTAAAAACTCTTTTGAATTTTTTGATTACAGCACAAACAGTACCCAAAAAGTAGAATTCTGACTGACCTCGGATTCGGTATTAATGTGAGCCTACTCAGTGCTTTTAATAGTGTTTTCGGATTTTTTGCAATATTCGTATATGGAAATCATAAAATGTACTGCATTGTTTAATTGAAATCTGAAAATTGTCGATGAACAATTTTCCAACATCAGAATTGCGTTTTCAACAATGGATGATATTTTACAATGTAATACGATATGACTCTTATTCTTCAATAACTTCGTTAGATTTTGGCCAACATTTTATGGCCGTTTCATGTAATCAAAAAATTACATGAAAAATTCAGAGGAAGAAATTTAGATATTTTTTAACTCCGTATGTGGCATAATTCTTGGAATTTAAATGTTTATAGCATAAGTTAACAGGCAAGAGTTTAATGGCTGCTGTAATATCGCATAATTTCTCAGTGAAAATTATAGGTTAAAAGTATGTACAAGCTGCAGAGGCATTAAAGTGTACGTTTTGTTAATAGCGTATTAAAAATATTTAAATTTCTCTGTTCGTCTCAAAAATGGAAAAGTAAAGATGGTTGTATAATTCGTATTATTTTTTTTTTGTTTTACGGCAAAATTTACGACAATTGTCAATATTTCATAATAATCATATCAGCTTATCTTGAATGAAATTATTATGCGAACTTAACATACAAATAGCACCTTTCTTCATTAATATATTAATAATAATAATTGTCAAGTTAACAAAATATAATTTTTTTTTGGTATACATATATAAGTATAACAGGAAATATTCTCAATTCATCGTGGGATAATCATGCATAATTACGGATCAAAGTTATCGCGTAAACTAAAAAGAGCGCAAGCTTGAAGGATAACGAAAAATTGGATAAATACGTAAATTAAAAGAACATGTTAAATTGAGATGATAAAGAACTAACTAATGCTTGACAACGAACCAGCGTGTTATCGACTGGCTCGTAATGCTAGACATTGTACCAGTCTTGGCCCTCGAACTGGCTGATGCTTGAAAATCGATTGGAGACCCCCTCAGTAAAGATGTAATGCCAGACGACCCATCGTGCCAGAGCGATGGTTGCTGCTCAGCGATCGAGTGGATGACCATTAGAGGAGAAGATAAGATAACGCTTCATCTTCCTGGAATTCTGTTACATTTTCCGATTTATTAGCATGCTTAAAATTTCTCGTGCGATTTCTGACCTACATCGTAAGAAAAGGAGAAAATCCGAAAATTGTCATCGCTGAATAAAATACTGAATACTTGAAAAGTTAAAAATCTGTAAAAAGTATTATATAAATCTTAATAATTATCGTTTAATTTAAATGATGACTTATTACGTAATAAATCCTGTATTTAAAATCACGTTTCATAACTGTATTATTCGTCGCATTACGTAGGATGGCTTCAATTTTTCAAACGGATTCAACGATTTTACTGTATGAAATCCAAAGGATATATGGTGTAGAGCATTTTATAATCGTCTCGTGAAGTAAGCTGCTTGGATCGCTACTTTATAAATACACTTTTATTGTAATGTATTAAATAATACATTCAAACATCAAAATAAAATAAAAATATGATTGATAGATTATATTTTAAAAAGTAAACGTTAAGTGGTGATTATTTAAAAAAAAAAAATAATGATAAAGTTCACTACTGTTATACGTTTTATGGCTAAGTTTATAGAATTAAAATAGTATTTATATAAATCTGGGTACAACAAATGCACAATTATATTCTTTTAACTAATAGTTTCTGCTAATACGTCTTTTATTACCAATACAAAAAAAAAAAAAAAAAAAAAAAAAAAAAAAAAAAAAAAAAAAAAAAAAAAAAAAAATTTTTTTAAATATAAGGACCTCATTAATCAAAAAATAATATATTAATATTTTTTTATAATTTTTTTATTTCTAAAGTAAACTTTGTCAATAATTTGTTCATTCCGTGAGTTATCGTATAATGTACTGTATTCATATACCCAGGCATGTGTCAATGAATCAAATAATTCGTTTCATTTGCGAACCCCTTTCTTCTAATGATATTATTGCTCGATATAGATATCTTACTTGTAACGATTAAATTGCTGACATTTGATAAATCTTAAGATAAAATAAGAATAAAGTCATCATAGTTGCAAAAAACATGTCCGAAAATGTATATTTCCTAATACGGGAAATATAAGTTTTTTTAAATTATACTTAAATGCAAGTCTGAAAGCGTTATATCGACCGACTGTAGCCGGAAAAAAGTACTCGCGACAGATGGTGACTGGGGAGTACCAGAGAATAAGGATGAAAGTCGACATTCTTTTCTTATCTTGAACTCAATATCAATGTCTTACTTATTTGGAGAAATCGCTTTTTTGATATTTTATCAGGAATTTTGTAAATTAGGCACTTTTTTATTTACACTGAAAGGCGTTAAAGCGTGGGGGGAGGTGGAGCTCAATATTAGCCTTATTGTACATATTCAAAGTGGTGTATTTAATATAATGAAAAGATAAATAACTAAAATGCACTTGATTTAGATAAAACTGTTTATGAGCTGGGATATTACAGGAAATATATTTGGAAACAACAATCATATTAAGCGAGTATCTCGAGCATTTAGTGTTGGTACAAGACCGATTCAATGTTACATTCTAAATTTTCATAAAATCGAGAGATCTTATTTTCTGAATACAGTGATGTCGTGATTATTTTTGAATAAGGAATGACAAGGGATTAAGATCACAGATATAAATTATTACAAATATTTTTTTTTCCTCTAAAGTGCAGTAGTAAAAAGTGATAATTGTTGAACGTTCACGTTTCAAGCTACAGTCAAGGTATTTCAAATTCTTCATTGAAGAACGACGTCTTGAAAGGTTCTACATCGAATATCGTTTTGTATTCACTGTCAATGTAAGTGAATCAAATATTAAAAGACTCAGCTCAGAGAGCTCCTTATTTGAAGAACATAATATATTCCGTCGGTAACAGGCATAAATTATTCGTGGCCTTTAAAATTAAAGCGACTCACTTTATTTGAATAATTTAATTAACGAACGATTAAACAAGAGATATTCACGTATTTGGAAACCTATATATATTTTCAACTGCTTGTGGATTTTAAATCAAATAGTTTCATTTGAAAACTTTCGTAAAATCTACAAATATATTTTTAGTAATGCATTTTATTATAAATATATAACATATGTACATGAAACGAAAATGAGAAATTGTATGGGTAATAATTATTTTTTAAATTTCTTTTAGAAAATTTATTCTACGAATCATTAAAGATTCTTTTAAAAGAAGCGCCGAGTATTCGAGCGTAAATTATTGTCTTTTTTTCGTCTCTTCCGCCAACCTTGTTAATTTATCTTGCTTGATTAATTCTTAAATTAATGAGTGAACTTACAAACGTAGCAGCAAAGAAAATTATTGCGATTATTTTTATATTGTATATTTTTTTAACTCTATGATTGTATTAAAAGATTTCTACTAGGCAAATGAAGTTTTTGTTAGAGCAACAAATCTCCGGCAATAGGTATTCACGTCCCATGTCAATAAATTCCCAGCATTCCTTTCCTGTCGACGATGTAAACGGTGAAACTAGAAGCTGGGATCCCGCGAAACCTGCAAATATTTGCTCGACTTTTTCTATACGTATACGATAAACTGAGGGTGCATCCAACTTTCTTTATACAAGTGGTAACATTCAGGTGATTTAATGGTATTTCATTCCGATACTGTAATGATTAGTTAAAATATTTTACGATACAGTAATATGCTAATGAGTTTTCAATAAAATAATTTAAATTATCATTTAAATATTTGTTAAAAACAAAAAAACAAAATCGGCAGAAATTTTAGCGTTCTATATGGGGTTGTGGTCAGAGCTAGGGATAGACTGACAATAAAGCACTGAATTGTCATTATCCATTTTATTATCTGAAAGGTTATGCACCATGTCGTAGAGGACATTTTTATCCCTAGGTTTATAAGGCATCGTTTATACGACTTCAATTTGAAACATTGCGTAGAATCTTAATAAATCTTTCGGTTTAATTAAATTTTCTAAAATAACCTGACAAAATAAATTCAATGACACTTTATAAATAATAATTTACCAGTTGAAGTTTTGCGAGTGATTTTTATTATCTGAGCTACTATTTTCTTTAAAACTTAAATAAAGTTCATATTATATTCTTACATGCAGTCAAGAAACAATAAATTAAAGCAATGATTAAGGAGGCTCAACTTTGGTACAGAATCGTACAGCGAAAATTCTTTTGCACCAATGTGTGAGAAACGTTTTTGAAGTTTCTATTAAAGCTGTGAACTATATACAGTTGCACTGGAAAACGTAGTCTATGCTTTTTATTTTTCAAGGATCCTAAATTTTCCAAAAATATATACGTATACAAGAGTGTGGAATTCAAAGAGGGATTTAATGTTTTAGGTATAAATTTCGAAAATTCAACCTCACAAAATCACGATTCAACTGAAGGAAACATTCACTGCTTATGCTGTATTCTTGAATGAATATGTATTTGTGTTTTGGAACGACGTTACAGTTTACTTTTAGATCTACATACAGAATAAATTGAATTTAAATAATGAATTCACGATATTAGATCTATCATAATTAAGGATAATAAACAAAAGAATCTGTCTGGAATAATACATTTGATATAATTAAATAAAACCACATAAACAATTACTTGCAAATAATATTCGGTATATATGTATACTTGGCAATAATATTTATACATAATTGCACAAAGATACTTGTTCTTTAGGAGTTCCTGTAAAGCACTAATATTTAACAGTTTGATATCACACTTTGATATGTACATATCAATGTTTTAATAGAATAATTTTAATAATAACATTACAATTTTAACAATAATGTAACAATTTTAATAATAATACAATAATAATTTCTATAATTTCGGAATTTCGGAATCAAATTTTCAAGCGCATTTCATAATTCGAAATGTCAAATTGAATGCGGATTACACATTTGGCTTGCTTATTAACGAAATTTGAATGTTTAAAAATATGAAGTTAAATATGTACGCAATAAGTATTTTTTACATTTTTACATTTCATACGAACTTAGGATTATCATTTACAGATTGATAATTTAAAAGCCATGCGTTTGTTATGAAAAATATCAATATAAGTATCATTTAATTAATCTAAGAAAATTAAAACATCGAAATTGATTCATACATACAATTACATATATATAATTATTCACGTTACATGCACAGATATATAAATGTACTGCATATAGTACAATAATTGTACCATTTTTAGTGAATTTATTAATGTTATTATTTCTCATTAAAATCATTACGTTAACAAAAATGAATGTATTATATATCTTTGTAGAAATTGTTTCTTTGGCGACAATTTTTGAACAAAACAAATATCTATCTGTATATTGGGAGATCAAAAGGGAATTGCTCATGTTGATAAAGGCTCGGAAATACTGAACTCCTAGGGCAATAAATCTAGATTTATGTGTTATTGTAATAGTAGTGCAGGTAAACACTTATTCCTTAGGATTACAATATGAACTTCTGGTAGCACGAGGTAAAAGCGCAATATTAGCCTGTACACGGATAGAAATAATTCGTTGTCACAGCAAATATTTTGCTAGTTTAGCAAACGATTTGTGGTAATATATGAATAGTCAATATGGTGCCTAGTTTAG
>JAPYZR010005876.1:0-11040 GCA_030522945.1 Trichopria nigra
ATATTGGGGCTACATAGTTTTCCAGTCTAGAACCAGTAATTATTCTTGGAAATCTAGACAGAATCGATACAGCGCCACGATTAATTTCTGCTAGGGAAGTACATTTTGTAATTTATTATTTACAGCTTTTGTTTGTTAAGTTATTACTTTGTGGCTTTTGTTTTTTTTTGGTTCTGACAAATTTTATTTCTGTATTTGACATTTTTAATTTTTTATCATATTGTTTAACTTTTATTAGTTTTATAAACTCTCTAATATGCGTTTATATATATACATACTCTCTAAATCTTTTAGAGTGAAATTTCACTTCACAAAGAGTGATAATTGAGCGACTCTTGATAAAGTAGTGAATTTTCACTCTTTAAGATAAGACATTTCACTCTCTGTTTGGGGCGTAAATCCTTCGACGAACTACAACTATAAAGTAGAGTGAAATTTCATTCCGAAACGTTTGAAATATCACTCTGAAAATGTGAAAAATCACTCTTTTGAAGAGTATATTTATAAGAGTGAAATTTCATTCCATGAAATTTAAAGAGTATATGTACGTACTGCATTGTTGACTACCGAATGATACTTCTTTTCTTTTTTTTTTTATTTATTTTTGCTCCCTCCTATATCTATTCCATTGTATACCTGTTTGATTAATTGTTAATAAAATAGACGCGTATTTTAATTTGATTATATATCGTCATATAATTAATTTTTCTGTTATATCCCGAGTAGAATTTTGAGCGTGACACATCGGGTCCTGGCCGGGATCCCTATTAAAGTAAGGGTTCCGGCTGGGGCCCAAAGTGTCACGCTCAAATTAAATTTTATTTTAATATTATACATTTAATTTTTTGACGAAGAACATGTCTGGTCCTTTGTTTGTCTTTAAAAAATTTTAATCACTTACTTCCTTTTTTTCTGTATCATCAGCATTTCCTTGTTTCATCGTCTGGTTCTTTTTCGTTATTTTTTTTTTTTTTTTTAATACGTTCATCAATTTTTCTCACTTTTGCCACTTTTTATCAGTTTTTCCCCACTGCGCAATCGGTTTTAGCGCTCTCGCACCACTCTCTCGCCGGATTTATAGATTTTATACGTTCTTGGGTTAGCAAACTTCCATAAACCGCGAACATTCTTCTTTCTCATTACGTCGAAAAGAATAAATCAATAAAATAAAAAAGAATCCGTAAGCTTAAAACGGCGCCGTAATTTTTTTAAGGGATTACTCGTCAATTGTTTCTTGAGAAAATTTAATTTTGTATTATATAATTTCATTGAAAGAAAAAAAAGAACAATCGAGTTTTTATATTGGTTCGTTATCTGCCGACAGCTGTTGCCCTTCAGAAAAAGAGCGACAAATTTTAATCCTAAAAATGCACAACGAAAGGGACTAATGGATTATGTATAAAGCGGCCTTTTATACCTAACAAGGTAAACGCGAAAGAGATACCACTTTTTGCAGATTTCGGGTCGTTGAACAGGGTAATGCTATTATGATTCTGTGACCGGCACGAAAACGACGTTTTTCATCAACACCATCCCATATGCGGATTCTCCACAGAAATTATACGTTTTTACAGTCATCTGATAAAAAATAAAAAACTAAATGTTTTAACGCTGCTTTTGCGTTTGCCTTAATTTCTTACATAAACACAAAAATATATGATTCAGATCCAAAATGATTTCTATATATATATATATATACAAAGTCTGACACACGTGAACGCAAGTTTTACACTCTACAAATGAAAAGTTCATTCTTCATCATCTATTCGACATATACATTGAAAGGGCCGCGTCATCGATATCGAGATATATTGTTTTCCGTTGTAAAAAGCGCGCAGGTCCCATATATTTATAGGATTAAATATACAATACGTATGCAGAACGCGTTTAATCGTTTCGAGTTTCATTGAATCACATAACTTAATGTATAGCCATGAATTTGAACACGTAATAATTAATTCACGACCCGCTCTAATACTAACCCGTTCGCAAACCAATTAAATTCAGGAAATTCACGCTTTATCGCTCTCTATTCTGTAACTTTGCGAGACCTATGATATCTCACACGATCCACGTATATTTATAAATATTATATATATATAGGAAAGTCCAAAACAAATGCGATTTCGATATATTTGTTTTAAATTTCTCTATTCTGTCTAGAATTTACTTCGAAAATCAATAAATTTAATAGTGAAAATTACTGTAAGTTCTGCCTTGTTTCTACATCGCTTTTGTCTAGAAAATACCAGATATATGACTATATTTCCATGCGACAAATCCATTTTTAGGTTAAAGTAAAGTAGTCCATTAAAATTCGCGTACACGGAAAAGAAAGAAGGTGAACCACTTCATAAACAAAAATATAAAGGGCAAAGAAAAGTGATAAATATTTTAACAGTGCTATGTAATGAAAATTACTTTAATAATAATAATACAAATAAGAGTTGGACAGAAAAGGAAAATAATAATGTCCATCGCATTAGCAACGAAGCATGTCAGGAGCAGGAAAGAGAGAAATGCTTAGAAATACAGAAGAGTCGTGAAGAATGAGAAGATGATTATGAAGAAAGGAAGGAAATGAAGAATTTGGAGTTTATAATAGTGAAGAAAATGTCGACAATCGCAGCATTAATATCAATAATGCTGATAGTGACGCAGTGATAAAAATAATGTCTGTGATAATGATATTTATGATAATGATGATAATGATGGTAGTAATGACAATATTGATGAACAAGAATAAAAGTTACAATTATATATCATTAATAAATTAAGCGAGTGGGGCAGTTTTTTTCCTATAGATAATTGGTATCATATCACATACATGCGATATTGAAGATTCTATCTACGATAGAATCAATACAGCGACACGATTAATGTCTATTTAAAAAAAAAAAATTAAAAAAAAAAAAATGTATTCTTTGAACATTTATACAAAGGGACATTTTATCGAATTTCTGTTAACGAGATCAAGGGTTTAGACTGCCTGCTAATCCTCTTTGTATGCAATATTATTTACGTAATAACTCCTGTTGGTATATAATTTGAAACTTGAATATTTAAAAAAAAAACAAAAAAAAACTTTTTAATTTATTCACGTGAATTGCATAAAAGAAGAGCACAATTACTCTCCTTAATTTTTGGTGAATCGTGTGTAATTTTCCCATCCTTCTGTTGTAAACGATTTAGTTTCGATTTATCTCGGTTTTTACGAACGTTCTTTCTTTCTTTTCTGGCCACCTCGTGATGTCCACGTCCTTGATTCTGATATCGATCTATTCTTCTCTCATCACATTTCTACTGAAGTTTATCAAATCCTCTTGAATTCTTAACTAACTTCATTGCATTTTTTTTGAACATTTCTCGATTTCCATTCTTTGCCAGTTTTTTAGTTGATTACTTTTCTCTTACGTTTCGTTACTGCTGTACATTGAATTTCTCAGGTTTCTTACTTTTTATCAATTTTTAATTAGTCTTTCTCGATTATTTTCAACTGTAATCTTTTTTTATTTTTATTTTTATCACTTGTACTGAAATCGAGAAATTATGATAAACCAGAGGTTTTTTAAAATTGACCAATTAGAAGTCAGAGTATATCCTATAACAAAAGAATGAGTAGATCTTAAAAAATCTTGTATCTTGTTGAGTGAAATGTACCATAATGAAAATGCTAAAGAAATACTGAAAATGCGCGGAATTTCACATCGAACAAAAGAATCATGGGTTTTTCTTTTTTAAATTTACCAATCAGTAAGTGTTGTTCAATGGCAATCATCCACGGCTTGAGAATCCTTCGTGTGCGCGTTCGCACATTACCTCCACGTGCGAAGTGCCATTCGAAGATAATTGATTGAGAAACACAATGGCAATTCCAAATTAGCCAGGCATCGCATTAACAACCTCTGTTACCCCGAGCTCGCGATTATAGAAACCACGTCTATTGCATTTTAATTAAATTCGCGAACTTTATGCTCCTCTGTGTATAGGATGTCATCTGCAGACTAATTCAGAAGGAACCTATATAACAAAACTTGAAATTTCTGGTATTCACGCCATTAACTTATTAAGTAGATTTATATATATATATATATATATATATATATAGAACAAAAGAAATAGTTGCCCGTAAATTTTTATAGTCTGACCAATATTGGCTGTATTCACTTGACGCCTATTGTTTATATATACTATACACATTATAAAGTCAAGCGCAATGTACAATAGGCGTCAAGTGAATACAGCCAATATTGGTCAGACTATACAAATTGACGGGCGACCATTTCTTTTGTTCTGGACACATTACATTACCTAAAATTTCCATAAATGTTATTTGTTACGTAACTACTTAATAGTTGTTATGTATAATTGTTACGCAATTATCAACATTTTGCTTGCTGGGATATATATATATACACACAAATTTTATATATTTATATTGTAACATATCTAGTGAAATGTTTCTAATAAACACTGCTTACAAGAGATTCTTAACTTGATCAATGCCATAATTTCTTCTGAAAAATTCCTGATGCTTGGAAATGTGCATCAGTTCGTTATAGTTGCTTGAATACTTTAACAAGCATAAACTTCTTCCTCTATATCAATCATGTATTATAAGATTTCATGGATGTGAAACAGCACTTTTAAACGTATCTGAGGAAATCCTCACAATTCGGGTTAATAATGTCTTTCTTTTGTCACTCTTGGATGTCACAATTAATTCTGACTCAACTACTAACCTCAACCTGCAAGCGGTTATCACGTGGGGTTCCAAAAGGTGCAAAATTAAGCTCTTATTGTTTTTTATAATATTTAAGATCGACATCTATGAGTGCTGTATTAATAAGATCCTGATGCCTTTCCTGTCAGATAATATTTAACAAATAAATAGAAATAGATAAATATAAAAATATTATATAATAATGTTACCATTAACAAATGTAATGTGTCAAAAAAAAAAATGCCCGCCTGTAAATTTTTATCGTCTGACCACTATTGGCTGTTTTCACTTGACGGCTATCGTATGTATGTTGCGCTTGGCTTTATTAATCTAGTATCTTTTTATGGTAGAACGATTTCGCATCATCAGATATTGGTTTCTTTATTTGTGTAATAATAGTGTCTTCTTTGACAAAAAACAGGAACCTCAAAACTTTGGGCAAAAAAAAGAAACTGATAAATTTATGATTAGATGCGAAATTAAAGTTAGTGAAAATTGGAGAAAAATAATAAAAATGATACAATATGCCGGCAAAAAGTGATAAAATAGAGCAAAAACTAAACAGAACCAACAGTCAAAGGAATGAAACGGCTTAAAGGATTGATTTCTGCCGTAGCATGGATCGTTGAAAGATAAAAAGTGGACGAAGAAAGGGAACAACTTTGACGTTTAATGGCCGATTAATAGTGACTGTTTCCACTGACAACTAACACTACTCAAAGTCAAGCTAGGATTTACTTCTGTCAGATGCATGTTTTGTAAAGAATTGAAAAATATTTAATATATTTATTTTTTTTGTTATTCAGCAGATATGATGTGATGAAATAATGATTTTCTAATAATTTGATTATGTTTTTTCTTGTCTGAAACAGTTCGTTGCAAAACTAATATATGTCATTAAAATATGCAATTCGATTCAACGGTAAAACATGAAATCGAGATGTCTCAAAATTTGTTGTAAAAACGATTCGTTATAAAAGATTATGCAATAATTACCGAAAAGAGGTCAAATAATTCTTTGTTATTATTTGTGTCTTCTTGTATTATTGTTTTTTTTTTACAAATGTTATTATTTTATGTATTGTTTTTTTATTTTATTATTTTTTTAACATTTTTTATTATTATCATTTTTTTTAAAATTTTTTACTACTTTTTAGTATTATTTTAATATACGTTATAGATCGACTTCAAAATATTATTAAGGCTGAATATAGAATTTAGAAAACTTAATAAAATTTGAAAAAAAAAACATAAAAGTTCATTAAAATTAACGAGAGGTAAAAATGACGGCGCAAGTTGATTGAAACTAATTTATTACGGTGCAACGACTACGAAGTACAAATGAAATTACAATAATAAAAATGATAAAAATTTCTGACTATATAGTATTTGGAAAAGAGGTTAAACAAACCTGTAATAAAGTATACTGCAAAAAAATCACAAAAATGTTAATGCAAATCGCCGTAACTTCTAAAGACAATGAAGGATAGATATTATGTAAATGAACATTCTCTCGATTATTATGCAATTCGGCCCTGCTAAGTACATACTTAGGTATCTTATAGACACACGAGAAGTATCGATTTAATTAAAATTTTCCTGGAGATCCGCAGTGCTGCAGGGCTAATAAAATTAGAATAAAACGAATAAAATTTTCCAATAACATCCGTTTGTCAGCATCGAGAGCTCCCTTTATACATATATAGTACTGCTCGAGTCAAATGAAATCTAACACGAGCATTCAGACGGATCTTATATCCGGTTTCTTTTATCTTCAATCGCTCTTCCTCTTTTACACATCTGTAGCGCTTATATATATATATATATATATATATATATATGTATATATCTGAAATCTTTGATACTTCTCTTGTTCACGGGGCATTTCTGCCAACCTCGAAATTGACATTTATTACTTTTTGAAAATGACACCTGGCGAAAATCGTAATAATTTCTGTCATCTCCAATGTGTTTATCTCTTTTAACACTTTATGATCTACATGATTTAAACAAACCATGATTTTTTATTTTATTTTCAATTTATTGAATTTAATAACGAGTAATGGTATTAGAATACCTCGAAAAGTAATAAATATCGCGTTAAAAAAAATAGATATTTGTAATATCTTAGTAGTCATGTATCTCTACAAAATCACGAATTTATTGGACTTTTAGAAAACTTAGTATTGAAAGGGTTTTGAGGTGGCTGACCACAAATGTGGAGTCAGTTTTTAAAAAATTCAAAATGGCGGACCTAATGGGTATTCAAAATGTCTGCCGTAATGATCAGCGACCTCAATAACCGTTGGATATTAAGTTTTAAAAATCCTTTACGTTTCGTAATTTACGTTTCGGGTTGAAGACATTTCCATTATATTATTACTGACCCTTTTTGACAAGACTTTAAAAATGTCTGCCGCAATTATGAAACTAATAATAAACTGTATATCGGTATACCGAGAATTCTCGAGGACTTTGATCACGAGTCGGGAGTCGAAACTTCACAATGAGCTAATTCAATATATAGTTGATTGAAATATGAAAGGCCTCTTGATTTCCGTAACTCTAAATTCGAAAATTCTAGTAGCACTCTGTATTACTAATATGGTGAATATTCAACTGCAGAAGGTGTGATACATTAAAAAAGTCAAATTTGTCATTATTGTATAAGAGCATTTTCATTATTATGTTTTCATCGAATTGTCATACTGCATCTGTTTTATTAAAATGAAGGGTGCGGTTTTACATTATATGGAGATAATGATGTCATCGTATTAAATTGAATACGTAAAAAGTGAGATAATTTTGTTGAGAAACGATATTGTTTGCTTGTTATTATTTATTTTCTATTATGATTAATTATATAACAATGTGTCATTTTAACAACATGGGTAAAATGAAAGCTGCGAATCAAAAAATAATTAAATGAGCAATTATATATACGCGTTTATTTTATACTAAAAACAATAATAACTTACATTATTACGTCTCTAAACGAAATGATGAATTACAAAATAAAAAATTTTAAACACCAAAACATTGTATAGTAACTATATTTACACTATATGAAGAAAATGGTAAAACTTAAATTTGGATTCTGTTGATTTTTGTAATAGAATATATAAATAGAATATAAACATATAAAAATATACAATCGAAAATAATCGCATTAAAAACAATAATCCATTAAAATTAATTTATATCCAATTTTCGTTTTGAAATTTTCAAACGAATCCAAGTCACTTCCGCAAGTATACAGCGCATTAATCGCGTGGAAAATTCGAAGCACACAAGTTCAGAAAATATCTGCGCTTTATTAATAATTAAATGTACAACACACACTGGCATTCATCTATCAACGGCATTATAATATATGTATAATATACATATATATAATATACATTGTATATCCTATTTTACGTTGCAAATTTAATGTCGTCATATATTTGTGTATTTACATTTCAATTATTACATTTTCCCATATTACTAACCTACAATATTTATTCCAAAAATATAATATTTTAAAAACGCATTATAAATTTACCAAATAAAGAATATTGATACTGAAATCAGAATATTTGTGATATATTCCAAAAGGAGTGCCGATTTTACACTCTTTAAATTTCTTGGAGTGAGAATTGTGCCACTCTTTCAAGAGCGATATTTCATCCTCGAAAGAGTGAAAATTTCACCCCTTTTAAGCATTTAACTCCTTCAGAAATATTCCGTAACAGCTATTCTTTTATTGGGAAAAAATCGCTCTCTTCATTGATGCATGGTTTTTTAAACTTTCAAATAAAGATTTAAAAAGTGTTCAATTCATCGAATTTTATTATGGAGAATGGTATTCGAATGTCTGTAAAAGTAAAAAAATATCGCTTCAAAAATGAATGTAAAACAGCTATTATGAGTATTCCGAAAATTAATTTCCAAAATGGCGGACATAAAATGTTGATAAATCTCAGAGAAACCTCGCAAAAACCCTTGGGTATTAAGTTTTATAAAAATCATTTTGATTTTATGAGTGTGTACGCATGGCTATGATGTTACGAATAAAAATTCACTTTCCTCGCCATTTTGTGTCCGTCATTTTGGATATATTTTTTTCGGAATACCCCTAACCGATAGCACATTCATTTTTGACGCGATATTTATGACTTTTCTACGTATTCTCGTTATACTCGTTATACTCGTTAGAAAATTTAATAAACTAAAATAAACCAAAAAATTCTTGTTTTTTACTTGAAAATTTTTAAAATGTCGTCGTGCATCATTGAAGAGTAAACTTCGTCGAGGATATTTGACTCGTAAGTTCGTTTTTATCAATTTCTCTCAATGTTCGCTTACTTCAGACGAATCTACTCTGTTCTTATCATTTGCCATTCTCTCTGAACTATTTTTGATCAATTTTCATCAATATCTGACGACGTAACAGTGGCATCACAGATCGTATATACGAATTACAATAATATATACATACGTACAACGGGCGTCAGATGACTTGTCAGCCTCCACCTTTGTTTTCAGATATGCATCACACATTACTCGCAATGTGAAACAATAGGCGACAGAATCTCTGTGTACAACTAACAATAAGTATGAAGTGAAAACACATATAGTCTTATCGCCGAAAAGTCGTTGGAAATTCAAGGCCATTCATGAATTTGTCATTTTCTCCTGTAGATATTTTATCTACATTTTTGTCGATTCCTGCTAGTTTTTGTAACTGTAGTCCGTTTTTCCACTTTTCTGCAATTTCCAGACGTCGTATTGTTCTTCCGTGTATATATATACGTATATAATGACAAGGCGTTTCCCGATATTCAGCTGCGTCGCTGTTCATCGGTGTGGAATGCTCCCCGAGTGCAAGATTCAGTTCTTGATTGTAAATTGTAACGGATTTCGTTGTACACGGAAGGACTCGGTTGTAATTTTCAAATATTAGCCCCTTAAATTTCATTAAACAAAACGTATATTATTATGTAACAAATAAAAAAGGAAATTTAAATTTAATTATTAAATTACTCAAGTTATTGCTGAATTAAGAAAATATTATATATATATACAAAATAATTAATTAATTAACGTTGAGTGAACATTTTTTAATGCTTACAAATTTAATTAATTGGAATGAAATGCGAATTTTAATACATTCCACTACTTTTTGATTATAATAGTGTTCTTTTATTTTTACGTTTAGTAATTTCAAGTGGAGTGTACTTAATGTTTTTTTATGCGCTGATTTAAATTTATTGGTCCGAATAAAAGTTTCGACATCATTTTAATAAATGTTTTTCTCTATTATTATAGTTTTACCTGTTTCTGTTTTAGTATAATTACATTTTATACCGGGTGTTTAACAACTGATTACAAGTATTGCAAATTTTAAGCTGACAAATACCGTAAAAAATTATGTTCTTTTGAACTTTTGTTAGTTTAATTATGGAGAATTGGGTTTAGTTGGCCCTTGGCGAACTATGCAAATAAAGTTGCATGAGGGGCCAACGACTAAATGTTTAAAGAAGGCCCTTCATCGCAATTCATTTAAATAGACTGCAGAGGCCAACTAACAATAATTACATACGAATTTTTTTACACACATATACACACACACACACATATATTTTTTTTTAATCAAATATATTATAGTAGAAAAGGCTAAAAAATTTGATATTAAAAAGAAATCAACTTTACGTATAATTTTGTACAAATATTGAGACCAAAAGAGACAAAAAAGTCAAGCGACCAATTCACATCGTTCAAATTTATATATCAGATAATATTCAATTCGTAGCATTCTCCGGCTCGCGCAGTATTCGCATTTCTATACTCCTCTAGTGGAACACCCATGTTAATGATAAATGTACAAGATTTGAATATATATGGAATTCCGTTGTGGATGACTTAAAGTTGTTCGGACTTACACGTACATCGTTCGTATTTCCGGAATGCACGACGAACGTGTATTCACTACTTGTCATGTCCTGAAAAATCATATGCTTTAAAATGTGTTATTATAAACAGGGAGAGTATTTCTCCACGTGGCTGTATGAAAATGGTAATTTCTGATCAAAACAATATTTTTCTATATATAGTATAACTGAAATAAAAGTCGGTGGAGTTTTCGATAAGAAATTATAACTGTTTTGATTGACTTTTTCTTGGGAGAGTATATGTACATATAAATTAATATATATAAAACACGCAATAAATATATGTATATATATTAGGGTGGTTGTTAAAATCAAAATTTGAAAAAAAATGATCGTGCCGCCCCCTAGATCGACTCCAAATAATTCAAAACTAATTTATGAATT
>JAPYZR010005877.1:0-10327 GCA_030522945.1 Trichopria nigra
TTCAAGCAAAATTTTAAGCCCTTGTAAATCATTTTATCTCAAAAATTGAAATACGCAGGGGGTGGCCGTTTTGACAAAGAATGCCCCATATATATATATTTTTGTCCTTATTGTTTTTTAATGAAGTTACAAGCGCCTAAAAGCAACTAATATTTCTAATTAATATATTTTAAACTAACAATAATAAGCAATAATTTATTGCGGATTAATAGATAATTTGGGTTAATTTATGTATACTAAGAAAGTCCCGTTATTACCGTTTGTTGAACAAAGTTTCAGTATGCAACGAAACAATGTCAACAATAGGTAAAAGATCAAGTGTTACTGAAAAAATCAACATAATACTATGCTGATTACAAAATACATCCATTTGTTATTTGTATATTTTCACTCACCCATATTGGATTAATTTTTACTCATTACAGATGGCTTTGAATTCAACTTACCTGAAATAAGAAAAGTATAGATATTGTAATATCGCTGACGTTTATAACTCAATATACAGTATTATTAATTTATTAATTAGTTACATTTATATATCATTTAATTAAACGTGGTATATAGTTATATCCGCTCGGAGTAGGTCAAAATCATAAATTTATAAATGTAATACCGCCATCATATACGTGACTTCGACCGTTCTTATATACAACAATCCAGAAATTGTTTCGGATATATGAATAATGTATACCAAACATAACCTGTTCTGTTCATAATCTAATTTCAACATTTTTCGGTATTTTTTATCGATTATAAATATTATATTTTTCAACAGTGCACAGAAAAATGTTGTCACTGATTGAATCGGATAACGGTTAATTTCACAAAACTATACATGTCTAATTTCCGGGGTAAATTAGAGAATCTTTTACGTTTCGCACTAATTACATCTACCAAACCGTATAATATATATATATATATATATGTAATAAATAATTTAATACTGCATTAGTGACATTAAAAATTACCAAATAAGCATATATATTAATTTGTGAAAGACTGTAATGGAAAGGTTAAACAATGTTTTATTAAATATAGTGACATTTCCGAGGTGAGGTTTTGTCCGATATAGTTTAATGAACTTCTGCGACGAGACCCGAGTTGGAATTATCGCATTCATTTGTAAAAGGCAATGAATAATGAAAATGTCTGCAATTCTTGTTATTAAATAAAGCATTAGACATGTGAGCATTATTTAACTTTCCTTTATATTCTATAAAGCGTTTTATAAATACATACATTCAATTTAAAGAATATTTATATATATTCAAATTTTTATTAAAAATATATAGACCAATTTTATACCGAGCTAGCCTACGTTAAATTAGTTTTGAAATTGCAATAAGCGTTAGAATTGATTAGAAAAAATTGTAAAGATCAAATTGGCACATCGACATCCCATCAAATTTTACAGCTACCCCCGCACTATATTGGATACACACATATATATACATATACATATATATAGTGTCCTAAAAATTGGTAGTGTTCAGTTTTGCGGCAACTTGAAGACATACAACTGCATAAAACTCACTTTCTGTTTTTATGTACATGAATTTGATACGAGTAAAACATATATTACATAAAATATTCTTCCACTCTTCAATATTTATAGAATAATGTACCATGTATATATATCTATAATGAATATTTATCAGTTTTGAAAAGAAGAAATTCCTAATATTTATGGTATTTTTAAAAATAACTGCAAATATCGCTTATTGGACATTATACATATTATAATATAACAGAAAGTCTCTGCAATCAAAATAACTCGAATAAAGTACATATCCTTATAAATCCTTAAAATATAAAAGAAGAATTACAAATGTTCTTGCTAATTCCTGCGAAATCTAATTTTAACGTCTGTACGGTATTTTCTACGATTCGTCACGCAATTGCCAGAATATATATAGTTAACAAAAGATAACTCTAAAAGCTATGTAATCTTCCCGCTTATCACGTGTACTGTAGTAACTCGATTTTAGTGCACGAGAATACCTGACTTTGACAAAGTGGATAAACAGTTGATAACAGTGAGTTACAAATGCTCACCCCATTTGTCCGCGTTCAACACTAATCCGATATGATGTCATTTCCTTATAGCCAATTAGGTCTGGTTAATGTTGACGATTTCTCCTGCATATCTTAATTCATGTCCATGTATTCACGTATAGATTTAGCGTAGTATCATGCCTATATATATTAGTTAACTCCGATTATTATATGTGCATTTTTGGAATATGTTCACCTAATGAATGACTATATCGTTTCGATAACTATGCAAGAACACGTTTGAAATACGTTTCGTTATTAAGTTCGAAGATTTGTCTGTCTATGTACATTGGTTGTTTCATTTATAGTGTCAACGTCGCATATGTGATTATTTGATTGTCATGAGTAACAGATGCAACAGCTGTTATACTTATGAGTCATTTAACCAGTGGATGAACACAACAGTACAGGAAAATATTTCGACATAAAAAAAGAAATGATAAAAAATGAGTAAATTTATATGATGATTTTTTTGACAAGTTCGAAAATAATCATTAAAAATGTATTGAATAAAAAAAATTAACTTACTTACTACTTACTCTTGAATACTTAATAATATTCACTACAGAATTGACGATGGCACAATTTATACTAAATTATACACTTTTAACATTTCTTATATTTTTACAATTGTTAAGGTTCATCACGAGACGGAAGTAAAGGCTTGAGACGTCATAATATTAGACTGATGCCGAATAGTGCCGAAGGTTATTGAAGAATTTAAATATTCATTCAATATCGGATTTTCACTAAATTTGGTATATCTGATAATTTCTAGCAACAAGGATATAATTTGCACCTTAAAATACTTAAATTTGTTAATTCTCACTATAGATTATGATTAACGATAAAAAAAACCTTAAACCGTGGGCATATCTCTGGAAGTTTTAACTTTTTCTATATAAAAAATAAAAGCAAAGAAATTATACAGCCTTTATATATGATTGTTCCAGGAAATAATAAAGAAATAGTATGTCATTCATTTTCCAAGTTAAAAAAAATATAAATTATATTATCATGGAATGAAAAAATAAATTGATTATATCGCTACTATATGTATAAAATTTGAATAAATTTGCACTTGGTCTATTTTCAAACGATATAAGACGACTTTAAATATAGACGTGTTCGTTAATAATACATTTACTGATATATGATCATGCTGTAACGCGAATTACTTTATGGAATATGTACGGAACCTGACACCACCACAATAAAGTTCCAGAGATAAGCCTACATTTCTTATAATTTACCAGAATTGGCACACAAAAAAAATGATGGTTTTATTTTCGCTAGTTTTAATCCCATGAGAGTATAACTTATTCCCAGATTTTTGTAACGGAAAAATATGCAGCTATTTTTTTTCTGAAATATAAATCTAAATGTAAATGTTGTGAAATGAAATCTAAAATTGACTTTATGGTAATTCACGCATAACCAACCCTACAGTGGACATTTATTTATTTTTTACATTGTCCATTTCTACTGTCCCTTTAACACGGTATAAATAGTTCAATTATGTACGAATCGCCTGAAAAATGTTTTCATTTCTGTATAAGAGTATATCAATTTGTAACGAGTTTCGTTCAATTTGAAAATCGACTCTGAACCCAACGGTAAATAATTCAGCGACGGAACTTCAATTTTTCCTCGGAGTGCCGTTTGTTTTAGGCAATTCATCGACATTCGGTGATTAAAGAGGAATGCAACCCAACTCCGCGCATCAAACGAGCCGGAAGCTCGAAAGGAGGAGACATCCGGTGGTCGGGAATTGAGGAAGTAAAAGGGCGCCTGGACCGCGAAGCTTGTAATTGCACGCCCCTGTGATCGGACGCGAATTCCATTCGTTCACCCTCCCGGATGGTAGAGGGCGGGAGTTGAATGTCGCGTGCACGAACGGTTCGAGTTTCCCGCCAAAAAGGGCAACCCGCGAAGAATGCAAATGCCGCAGATTCCGCAGCGCAGACCCCTTCATATATACGCGTACGATAAAGCTTATATATATAGTGCGAAATTTCGCGATAAGCTCGGGAGATGTCGGCGAATTAGACCCGCATACGCGTATACCGTCGTCTCTATTTTTAGTGACCACCCGCGCGCATATATCTACGGACACGCGTGTTTTACGCAAACAATCGCGTTTGTGCGTCGAGACGGCGGTCGGCTTGGGCGCCGTCGTTGACGCCTTTGTGGTTGCGAGGCGTGAATTTGACTAACGCGAGATTTCGGCCCTTACGTATATAGGGGTTGGGACAATGAACGATCCTGGTAGAGTAATTACTGAGGCTTGATGACGCAAGTGAAACCATCTAATTAATTTCGCACGCGAGCTGCGGTTGCGGCGGGACCCGTGATTTGATTAGGAGCTTAGAAAATGTTCTGGTCTTTCAAATTAATGCTGCGGAAAGGCGACCGGTACTCGACGTGGTGATGTGGCACTTTCGTGTTAAAGTTCCTGAATTCGTGGGGTGCGGGCCTTCCCTTCTGTCGGGCACCAAGTTCCACTAAATTCCGGTAAAATATGGCTGCAGGGAAGTCATTAGCTTATTTTTTTATGCGAATAATTATGGCGTTATACAGTCTACTTTATAGTTCTACTACTATAATATCAATTTTAAATTTAAGTGAAAAATGATGGACAGCTTTGCGTGCACACATTTCGTGTATCAATAAAATATTATTCTTTATATACTTATTGCGATATATGATAATGGATTATACTGTTTCTGCATATTAAAAAAGTATCGTTCAGACAACCGGACTGTAATTTTCATTACGATTCTTCTGATTAAACCGATCATTTTCAAGGTTTATATATACAACAGCAACGTGCTTGCTCCAACAATAGTCTTTTCCGTGTGATGGCGACACCGAAAATTCTAAAGTTCATAACTTTAATAGAATAATTCTCAACAAATATAGGATCGAATCATATTTCGGTAACTTTTCACTGTACGATAAAAATTAGATATTTTATTTAGAAAAAATATATATCATCCCTTAACTTAAAACTTTAAGTCAAACGGATATGATCATTCAATGGAATGGTTTTAACAGTTTCGTCTTAAGAATTTCTCAAATTATAATTATGCAAGTGACATTGACTATACGTAATTCCTGATGTTTGTATCAATGTTGACTCCGTTTACTAGCATGAACTCTCTAAATTTCATGAAGTGAAATTTCACTCTTAAAGTGTGAAAATAGAGACACTCTTCAAAAGAGTGATATTTCAAACTTCTTGCCGTGAAATTTCACTCTACATTGGAGTGAGTCGGAGAATTTACACTCCAGAGTAAAATGTTACTCTTAAAGAGTGAACAATCACTCCATTACGAGAGTAGGTGAATTATCACTCTTTATCGAGTGACATTTCATTCCAAGAAATTTAGAGAGATTATCATCAGGTATATTATCAGAACTGATATATATTTTGCCAATTCTTACTTTGTGTCAACATAAGTTTTTATATGTTGTTAAATTTTATTAATTATTGTAATATTTCAAAAAATATTTCAAAACCTTCCATCTACTTGTGCGACCTTTTAATTCAAATTATTTATTACTTAGTAATTCTTGTTAACTTTGTATAAATGTACAATAAATATTTATTATTTTTACAAACTTGGCCATTTTCGTTTTACAGACAATTTTTCTATATTTGTTCTGTCTTTCAGTCGCCTGACTATAGCAGACTTAATCATGTATTTTACAATTTTATGCATTCATGTAAATACAACTTTTTGGATGCTAATCCATTGAATCATTCCAATTGATATTACATGAAACAATATCATCAACAGCGTGTCACTTGCTGTTTTTCAAATTTTATCGCAATTTATTTAAAAATTATTCTAAATAATTTACATTATTATTTACTTTTTGATAAACAATAATATATTTTGTAACTTGGTGAGTTTAAATACCTTCAGGAAAACAAGCATGTCCCTATTTTTAAAAAGGCAGTTTTACCCGTCGATGTAACTTCGTTACAAATATGAGTTATCCGTTTAATGTGAAAATGAATCACTCACCGAAGCTAATTTTAAAATCTAGTGCGACTTGCATATATTCTATAATATGCATAATTGTGCAAATTACATTCATCATGAGATAATGTAAAAACGGCTCGAAATAGAGTTGAGATGATTTAAAAATAATACTTAAATTCATTTGTCCGGGTCTGACACTGCGGAGGTCAATGATGATAATATAATAGAGCATGGACGATAATTCATTCTTTCTGGTGATGTAAAGTATACATGTATGAAGTATACTGAGGTACATATATATCCGTGATATCTCTCATGAATTTTGGCTTGTTTAATAATTTAAATGCAATTATTTGTTATTTTGAATTCAAAATTTATAAATAAATCGTGGGGCACGCATATAGATGATATTTTCAATTTTCAAAGATTATTATGAAAAGATCCCAGCCAGAGTTCTTGAATTTTAAACAATTTTATTTAATGATAGATTTTGTAATAGAAATATTTAAAAATAGATTTAAATATTTAATTGGTGTATACTCCGTATATTTTTTCAAATTATCTTGTTGCATCATTCAGTTTCAACTAGAGCTTCAGTCAACATTTAATTCAGTCTATAGTATTAATTGAATAATGGAGTTGTGTTTTTACATTTTTAATTGTTTTATATACATCGACATTTATATAAAATCCAAAATGATATACTGATTGAAAATGAACATTTCATTGCAGTATCAATAATTTGGGAGAAACAACTTTTTATTGAATATTTTTGATGTTAACAATTTTCGACGATCGAAGAAATAATTCTTAATGTACAATGTCGAAATTGGTACTTACAGGAATACGATATAATGTAGTATATTGAAAGAAAAAACTGAAAAAAGAAATTAAATGGCGGTGTTTCACAATGTATTCACATAAAAAGGTCACTTATTACATTGTCTCGTTAATGATTACAAACAATAATCGTAGTTTAGATCGTTCCGATATGGTAAAATGTACATTTGCTTATTTAAAAATGTATTTTATTGCATAAACGTGTAATGCGTAAACGTAAATATCCACACTTCTTTATACACTTAATAAATAATGTTTTACTTTATATACGTGCATGTATAATGTGGCAGCGAATCGGATGATATTGAACACGTGGTCTAAAAGTGCTATATTATAACAAACAGAGAATGATCCTAATGACAAGATGAAAAAAGAATCGAAATGCAACTGCCATTCTACGTTCTATCGATAATCTCCCAACCGTTTATATGAGCGGCTACCTTTATATATGCGTTTTTCTGAAAGAATGTAACATAATATCGCTGTAATCAATAACGTATGAAACAATATATATGCCTAATGAGCTCACGACTTAAATGGCTTAAATTAAAAAAAAAAAAGAATTAATGAATGAATAATAATTATAATGCACTTTAGTTTCTCCTTTTAAAGGTTCAACATTTAAATTACATTTTTCATATATTATGTATACTTTATGTACACATTCATTACCTTGCGGTTCTTCAGTAAATTGTACCTATATGAAAACCAAAATGTAATTTCTATGCAATTAATTCGTCAGATTTTTTGTTCTTTTGAGCAAGTGGAAATAAATTAATGTGTTCTCATTTTTTCGAAACAGGTTTGTCAGGTTTTGACGATAATAAATCGCCAAAGTTTCTTTTTAAATGTACATTGCCACATTGTCCATCTGTCAACTTTGCGCTTTCGATAAAATTGAATAGAAATAATTTGAGTGAAAATTTCTGCAATCTCATAAGGTGAAGAATTAATTTTTTTTTTAATTCTTTAATCGTATCCTTTGTAGGCAATACGTTATAATAAAATAATGCCTATCTTAGAAGGCCGTTGTCGTGTCATGTTAAAACATTGCGGTTTTTGAAATTTAACAAGAGATCAAATTATTCAGAAAATATTGAAAATTATCGTTCTTTTTCAAATTAGCACTATTTGAAATTTAAATGAAGTAAAATCTAATTTGCATATTTTATTTTCTACCTAATTTATGCCACATCAGAAATTTTTCATCTCATGTCATGTGATGAGCGATTTGTGAGATGTTTTGCGGTCCAAAACATGCATGTCTATTTATATTTTACGTCCTTACAATCAAGTCTGTGAATTTATTTATTTATTATTATTTTTTTATTTACAAATTGTTTTTAATCGTGTAATAATAATAACGATTTTCATATTTCTTCATATTCATATAATTCTCTTTAATAATGCATTATCTTAGTGATTCTGTATCCGTGTAAACGTCAATTATTTGTGGTCTATTTCAAATGAGAATGGAAGCGACGGTAAATCCATTTGAAAATGTGTCAAAGTTGAATCGAAAATAGATCTCTTCGAATTTAAACTAAAAATTCCTACAACGATCCGTTTTGTTAGTTGTCTCTCGGAATTATTTGAAACGAATGAAACATAATTGTCAAGTAACCAATTCGGTCACTACCACTAGTACACTGCGACAAACATTTCCTGATTGGACTGACGTAAGTATATTCGAATATAGATGTCGGATATGACGTGCGATGGGTTCAACATCCAACGCCACATTATGTCATTATTGAGATATATTAATTTATATCCGTTGTAACGTCCAAATTCTGATCAGTTTTGATATAAAAGCATCAGCCTCGATCCAGAGACATTCATCGCGGAAGCACGGGCAATTTCCCAGTCCACTGAAAAAAATTAAGATAAACGACATCGCATAACCGAAAGGATTGACCCGTGACCTTTCGCGGATTTCAAAAGAATAAATCGTCCCTTAGAACCGCAGTATAAATACGCTGTCGAGATACAATTTCAAGAGAACTCGAAGAACTTTCAACAATAATAAACACCGAACTTTGGGTGGCATTCAAGGATCGCCGTTTCAATTTTTCACCGCACACCTTCCCTTAACAGTGACATAGTTTATTTCTTTAGTTCAGCCCCGAAACCTTCCGCAAGAACGGCATCGAAGAGAATCGCCTATAGACGGGCGCAGTTCATAACGATCGACGAACGGAACACAAGTTTCTTCATTATAAAGTTACGCCTCTAGTTAAAAAGGCGGCACACAATACGTTTTCGGAAGAGGTTCCTCGGCTACTCACTTGGACGTACCACGGAGCTTCTCGGCGCTTTTCGCATAGAAATGGCTCGAGGGTCTGAAAAGGCTCGTGGATGCGAGCTCACGGAAAACTCGCGCGATTCCAGCGATCTTTTCCCATCGGCGTTTTACGACTTTCCGACTAGTATAGAGGCCAACAAACTTCTGCCGTGTGGAGTAGAATCTCGATGCACTCATCCATCTTGGGCACTGTTACGACATTATCGGGTACATCGAGTGTCGCTTCGTACGGTCTATAGATCTTCGTAACCCCGTTTCGGTCCCGACTGTTGCTGGTGCCGTCGCCGCCGTCGACGGATGGCCGTCCACGTCCCCCTTTTGTCCCGAACCCTGAAATGGACCCCCAGTGCCCGTGTCGTTCTTCCGTTCGATCCGATATATGACGAGATCCCGGCTTTTTATCCCTCGAGGCGATTTTCATCGGTTACATAAACTTCGCGGCCGATGCCCCGTCGAAGCGAACGCAATTTTCCACAAAAGCTGACATGCGACTACTGCCGATTGGATTGGTACATCGAACGCCAGCAGTCCTTTTGTCGCGCAGTTTTATTCGGCTAGTTTTGTTTCGCGTAACACACTTTAATTGCCCAGGAGTTGCCGATATTTCAGCCGTCCGCGTATGACGAAAATTTACACATGTCCCCTGGATGTTGACGCAAGCGATTAATCGTAATATTTCATCATTTCATTCGTTTCGGGGGATCCGTTATACTCGTGCAAACGGAACTATTTTCGTAATTGGTGTAGTGGAGATCAAATATGCCAAAAGATTATCAGATTTTATATCAACGGCGGAAAATGAGATTTCACCTGAAAAAGTATAGTGGTGACAATAATGTATGATAGGTCGGTATGCGAAAATATCGTCGAAGAAGAATTAAAAAAGTTGTTTAATAGGCACACTAGTTTACCAAGAATAATTACTGGTTCTAGACTGAAAAATTATGTAGCCCCAATATCCGCAGGAAGACGCTTAATGTACTTGTGGGACCATGATAACAATCTATGTCCATGATCTAAACAGAATCTGTCTACGCTGTTAGAAATGTTCGGAAAATTCCGACATTTTTCAGTTACCACAGGAACTTAATGTTACAAAATCAGGTTACTGAATACAACATTCAGTAACATTTTT
>JAPYZR010005878.1:0-10326 GCA_030522945.1 Trichopria nigra
TTCGATAACTCACGAACTAAAAAAGATATCAATATAATTTTTTTTTTCAAATGTGTGCTTTGACTGAACTTAGATCTGATTAGATTTTGGGATATATCCGTACTAAAATGGAGGGGGGGGGGGGGGGGGGAACAACAAACATATCATTATAATTTTAGATTCAATTCAATAAATTTTTCTGTAGAGGGCCACAATGATAGACCGAAACGTTAAAATGTTGTATTATTTGTATACCTACATTCTACGATCCTACTAGTCAAATAATTATTATTGCTAAAAAACGAAAAATTAGTTATCTATACATAAGTTTAGTTTATGTACCGACCAACTGTGTTTCTGAGCTAGTGCATGTATATATACCGAAGACTTTGAAATTTCAGACGTGATGGCTGCAAAGGATTCGGTGGTGGTAATTTTCGCCCTATCTGAAGGGATTACAAGTGGATGTTCCATAAAGGACAAAATTGCGATTTTCAAGAAACTAGTGCCCAAAATTGCAAAGGTTTCGTGTAAGGCGGTTTTAGTGGTTGCCACCGAACCCACCGACGTCATGTCTTACGTGACGTGGAAACTCTCCAAGTTTCCGTCAGGTCGCGTCATAGGGACTGGAACCCTTTCTGACAGCGTTCGATTTCAATACTTCTTGGGTGCAAAGTTGGGACTTGCTAACGCTTCGATCAATTGCATGACAATCGGAGCAAAAGGCGAATACTCCGGTATGTAACCTTAATATTTTACATATTATATTATGTATGTACTGAAAGAAAAGAATGAGTATCAAGAAACAGGTTGATTTACCCAGAAGTATAGAATAATCAGCTATACCTGTAGTTTTTGCACTCGTTACATTTAATCGTTCGTTTTTTACTATTTCGGTCAAATTTTTTAACGGGCATCCATAATTTAAAACGATTTCTTAAATTTTTGTACTTAGATAAAGAACGGTAATAACAAACCAAAGAATTTGCAATATTTAGATTTCTTCTCGTATTTTCGATATTGCCTTTTCATGATTAATTAATACAAATTGAATAGTTATCGATTTATGTGAAAAGATTTCTACGCAACACAATTGTCGAAACCTTAAATGAAATTAATTGGTCAGCCCGACTTTTGTAGAATATTTCTTTAAACCTATTGCATACGCAAATATTGAATCTAAATATTTCATAGATTATTTAGGATTTTCAAACTAATGAGAGGAAATAATTATTATTTATGTTCTTCTTATAATTTTTCGATTTGTTCAAATCATATCTTTGTTTTTTCCTTCATTCGTCAGATGAGTCAATTATGTCCATTAAAATCATTTGATTTTTTGGATGGTTTCATTTCATGCAATGAGTTCGATTCTTACTTCGATTATTATTTCATTAATTGTGGTAGCTATAATTTTTACCCTTTCAGTTGTAACATAACAACCAAATCATTTGTTTCAATATATTTAATTTTTTATTTAACTCGTTTATTATATATATATATATATTTTTTTTTTTTAATATCTTTGTTACAATTATATATCAACTAAACTCATTATACAACTCATTATTTATTAGTATATTAATATGCTCCTATATATATTAAATATATTGTATAAGGTAAAAGAAACTTCTGTGATAAAATCTTTCATCTCTCCAATCACGCATCTAAAGCTTATTCCTTTGCTCGTTGTATTTTCTGTCACCACCAAGCATGTGATCGTCATGTGTTGACATTACTTCTGTCATCGCGCATATATGACATATGCTGGAGCGGATGTAAGTACATAAATATAGAAAAGAGTAATTAAAAAATGAACGACATTAAGGAAGAATTGGTGAGAATTAAAATTAAAGCGACATTTATTGAAATATATATATATATATATACAGATTATAATGAAGCTGTTGAAAAATTCGCAACAAATCTTTTTCATTTTTCAAAATATTTTTCTAATCTTTCAGAAGTTCAAGAAAAACATGCAATCCTGAAGATTGAATGAATAATAAAAAATAAACAATAATGAAATTACGTTTTAAGAAAGAAATAACAATTAGTGTGTACCTGATAGATGTAGTTAATTGTTAATGTCATAATTTAACGAAGAATGTTTCTGTAATTAATTTAATATCCATTATTATTGCGTCATATATATATACAAATCATATTAATCTTATTAAGGATTGAATGTTTTTCTTGTATTTTGTGCACAACCTTTTTTGAAAAATGAAAAAGATTTGCAATATAGTTTCGATTCATGAATCAACGTTTCTGGTGTAAATTCTGCTACTCAATCCAAAGTAAAATAAAATTTCATCGAATTGAGTTTTTTTTTTATTCTCTATATAAAATTCGGATTTAAGCTACTCCGTACAAAGTTCACCTACCATTGTATTGGTATTGTCGTTTATTGGCCAATCAAATCAAATTTTATCCACGATACCTTTATTGAAATTGTGCAAAAAATGTTCATTTCATGAAATTTTGTTAACCGGTTGTTGGCCACGTTGTACATCGAAATCAAATATAATGGGAAGGAATTATAATGAATAAATGCCGTTAAAGCGACGTACTTTTACCAGTAATAGCAAAGCATTTCTCAGTGTCTAAACGGTAAATTGCGCTGAAACACCTAAAATGTACCCATTTCTCTCGGAGCTAATTACCGAACGAATTTCGCCCGAAAACTGTCACGAGGGCCGTGAGAAATGACGTCCAGCTACATATTCCTTCGAAAAAGCGCGAAAATCGGTGCAAAACTCTTCGTCACCTCACTGCACCATAGGGGGTGGGGACTGCTGTAATGAGGGGGACTATTTAACGCGAAGTTACGATCATTTCCGCAGTCAATTAGCGTTAATCACGCGTTTCACAGCTTTCAATTACCCTCGCAGGCCGTGCGCGCAACATGCGCGCTATATTGCCGCGCGCACTTTCGCCGCGCTCGCTCTATCGGATAAATTAGTTATTATACAGGCGCAAATAACCGTAATAAATTTTATACACCGGCGTCATTAATTCCCTGTCATAAACGTAATGAAGCTCCCTCCCTAGCCATTGCTCCTCTTCCTAGCGCAATTTCTGAGCAAGTTACACTCACTTGCACGACCTGCACTATAGAGTATATATATATATATATATATATATATATATATGTATGTATTTTTCCATTGAGATTGAAATTTCACTCCTTTCTGTTTGGACATTCGCTCCTGTATAGGTTTATAGACTGTAATTGTCTTTTTTTCAATGACAATAGAAGCCCTCCCTTTCTCGGAAAGTCTACTGGAGGTTCTGTCGAAGAATCGACATCAATCCACTTGTAAATATTAAGGGCACTTTGAATTCTTTCTGACAGACAGAAATGATTCCTTTATAGTTTCTTCATTTTGCTGGATAATGTCACATCTATTTTTGATGAACTTATCATCGTGCCATTATGAGCTTATTTCATCTGTGTTTTTCGTAACTTTTGTCGATATGTCGGTACGTTACTTCAAAACTCGATCTTGATTTTTTATTTAGTGCCTATATTTATTTTCCCTTATTACGTTAACATTACATGTATATTCGATTAATTTTTATTTATTTACATCAATTTTCAACAGGTTTTGTCACAATCTATCAACTGTTCTTTTTACCATATCACATATTTGCTTAGACTTTTACGTTTGCACACTACTTAAAATGTGTTCAGATTAATAGTCGCAAAAACTTGAAACAATTCTGAAAATTAGTATATTGATGACTAATCAGATACATTGAGTACAAAACACAACCTGCATTTTTATTCAGTTCCAGTGTGGTCAGGCGTTCATGTCGCTGGAATGAAATTATGCGACATCAATGCAGCAATAGGAGACCAGAATGACCCGGAAAATTGGAATGAAGTTGTCGAGAATGTAAGAGGGAGGTTGGTATCTTTTAATAACTATTTTTACTATGTATTTTATTTACTATGTATTTTATTTACTATGTATTTTATATGTATATATATATATATATATATATCAAGCATCAAATAGGTTCATCATCAAATCATAGACAAATTGACGGAAATTTGTGAACATATCAGATAATTTAAAAAAAATGTATAAAAGATATCGCGAAGATATAAAAGATATGCTTGCTTACATAAGAACAATTTGATCAGAACAACTAAACGTTTGTTTTTTCTTACGAAATCTCGATAATGTCTTTATTTAGGCAGAACAAATATTTTCATTGGCAGTATTTACTCCTTTGAACCAAATAAATTCATTCGTTTCAAGTATAACATATACATGTCGATTGAATGAGAGGTATCTTTTCAATGTAATCGATATATTTGTTAGTTAAACCAAATTGTCAAGAAAAAATAACATTTATATAGGAGTTCACTTCCCAGACAGAGGGCTTGAGGTTCATATGCCCTCAAGGGAAGTACGATTTCCCCGGACTATGTAATAAATCCGGACGAGGAGAGGCCAACAAGAGAGAATGTTTATATTAATCATATGTATATAATCCTCTATTGTTGTCTATATATATATATATATATATATATATATATATATGTGTGTATAATTAAAAGATTAAACAGTAGAAGCGTTTTCAAAACAGTTACCATTTCCGAAATTCTTGTTCATGTTTCATAAAATTTTGATAAGCATAAATTAAGTAATTACAATTATATACATTTAACAACAAATTTTTAACAATGTACTCATATCATCGTAAAAACAAGCATTTCATTTCAATTTTGTTCCGATACGTTATTTGGTAAAATAACGTATTTCTTTATATTAAATAAATGTTTGAGTTAAAATAAATATAAAATTTAGTTAAAGCAAACAAACGAATTGTTGATTCCCGTTAATTTTTATATTAACATGCAACACTATAGTTTAGAGCCAGATATCGGAATGGCATAAGCATGTTCCTAAAAATGATGAATTATTCCAAGTACATAAACGAAAAGTACTAATTTAGAATATCTATACCTTGAGCCGCTGTTCAACTGCGCGTAAACCAATTATTTCAAATTATATATAATACAACACATTTTGTAAAGTCGATCATAATGAAGACAGTATAATTACAAATATTCCATTGTTAATGAAAATTTCAAATAGAATAGTTATCACCTTCAAATAAAAAAAAATATACATATTCAGAGAATGCAGTAATATTGTCCACACAGTAAAGTCAACGCTCCATGGCTGACGTTAACTCAATATAAACAGAAAGCCAATTAGGATGTAGTATGTGTTATCAAAAAGATTCATCTGTATCGTAAATGTGGCAATTCGTGTAATTATGTTTTCACAGAACAATCAGCCTACTTTCAGTTCCGTAAACGACGTAAATTCTTCCGACAATCCAGCACAGGTGTCACTTTTTTGCACGTACACGTGTCGATCACGTAACAAGGGTTAATCCCCTTGCCATATAGACTGATTGTATGTTGATAAAAGTGTCGTATAAAGCAATGTACAATTACGGGCATTTGTAGGTACGTTTACGCAGAATCCCGTATTTTACATTTTTAAAGTCTTTCATTAATTACACGATGTAATAAGATATCCTACATAAACATATTGTTCTTTAAGCAATCGTTTCTTTTTTATTTTGCTTTAAGTTCTCCAAAAATAAATTTAACAATAACGTTAAAAATAGTACGTTTATCGAAAAATATTCAAAATGAGAAATAATATATATGATATAATATTCATGCATGAGACTTCTTGTATGAAGGAATAATGCGCAATTATATATATATAAAATAATATAACACTTGAATTTATTAAAAAAAAAAAAAAGAAAACTTATTAAACTACAAAACTAAAAAATTATAAAAAAATGTACAACAATTAAAATAATCCTGCATAAATGGCGAAAATGTATGGAAAGTGGGGCAGTTAACTTCATTAATTCTGGAGAATTCCTTTTTCGATTGTCGCTAACGACCGTCCCATAAAAGAGTCGATGCATATAGAAAGCGTTTGGAACCGATGCATAAATATCCGTCGAAATCGTTGGAAATCGGGTTCTTTCGTCACAGCGCATCGGCCGACATTGGTCCTGGTCGATAAGCAGCGTCGAAACCAAGGGTTTGTTTAATTAACGAAATTCAAAGCCAAAAACGGTGCTAATTGCAGCGAGGCCAAGCTGAGTGAGAAAATGGGCGATAAGGGCCCAAGCGGCTGGTGCCAGGGCTTCTGCACCGCGGAGATCGTCGACGCCATCGTGAGGAACACGAAGATCGTGCTACCCGTCTCGACGTACATTCACGTAAGTTAACGTGCCAGTCTTCGTACGTCCAAACCCGTTTCCCGTTCGTCGGGACCGAGACAAAAAGCTCCGTCGTAATCACGATAACGAAGAAATCTCATTCGAACACGTGGATTCCCGCATAATTAAAGGGCCAACTCGCAATTAAATCGGAAAATTTATCGGCAGATTTGCAACGTTTACACACTCGCGCTACGAGTCTCTGGCAAATTAAACCCGTTAGCTTTTGTTTTTTACGCACGTTTTAATGTTGTCGAGTTTAATTTGACTTTTTCGGCGCACTATACCGTCACTGCGATTAATTCTGACGGACTTTTTTTCCATTTTTTTGTACGAACATCAGACTGCATATTTCAATATGTATATATTCTATTATAAACAGACTCAGAAATCCTCATCCTTTAACATGTTGAACACTATCGTTACTGCGTACGCGTATTCATGTTTTTTACATTTTATTATTTTACTTTTTTATTAATTTTGAGTAAAAATAAAAAGCGCTTTTGCATCTATAATTTTGTACAAAAACATGCAAGAGGTGGTTCTTCGCACGATTTCAGTCCAATAATACCAGTACAAAAAGTTGATGTGGTTGCTAATGTACATATGTAGAATTATCTTTTGTTGGCCCCTGTAGTCTATTTAAAAGCCTTGAGATGAGGTGTCATCTTTGCAGCACCTGGATTGCCATTCATTTACCAGTTGGCCCCTCATGTATACTTGCGTAGTCTGCCGGGACCAGATAAAAATAACACAATCTAATTAATCACTCAGATAAAATTTTTGTAAGGAAATTTTTCGCATAAAATTGTACGAAGAACCGCTCCTTACACCATTACTAACCAGTTGCTGGACGCCTGTTATATTGTATTGTCTTCATGGTCGTACCAAAATTTATACAAAATTTAAAAATAAGTATGAATAAAAATAGAGTTTGATGTCATTAAATTATCATTTCCAGAGCTGCGTTCACGGGACAGACAAGGACGTCTATATGTCAGTACCCTGCGTCCTGGGTAGCGAAGGCGTGCATCACACGGTGCGACAAAAGCTCACGGATAACGAGAAATTGGGCGTGCAGAAATGCGCCGACAGCATCCGCAACTGCCTCCGCGAATCTGGAATTCTACAGGAGGCACTTCTCGACGACGAAGAATGACGTGGTGCTTCATCCCTGGCGATACAATACCTATGTTTTACCCACTCCCAATTAGTGCTATTGTTTAGAAAAATGACCAAATGACGCCGAATTCAAATTCTACACAATTATTGATTTTTACGTTTTAGATATTTGTCGATTTTTGACATGTATACATTTTTGACAATATAATTTTCAAGTTTTTATATATTGTTCGGTTTCGAAGTTAAGTGGTCATAGATATTTTTGTTATAGAATATAAGGTCTAATTTTGTCAGGTAATATTACAGGAAACCCTGTAACATTTCCTGCTGCTTTGAGCTAACTTACATTTGACGTATTCTCAATTTCTGTACTTTTTTGGTTTCTATACCTTGACAGCGGCTTTATGACATTCTTTGACTAAGGTAAATAAAGCCAATAATAACTTTGTAGACTTCACCCCTCTATTCGCGAAATTCCTTTGAGTGAAATATCAATTTGAAGACTGAAAATGCACGGAGACACTCTTAAAAAGAGTTTTCATTCCACAAAGAATGAAACGATTAGCTCCGAAAAATTTAGGGAGTATATATATATATCGTGCCAGGATTCGTATCGCCAAATGCAAGAACAGCCAATCCCGAGTCATCATTATCAACCGTAGCTATAGCACCGATTAAGGGCGCCTGAAGAACATGCAACCAGTCATACACTGCATTACATTAAAGCCAACAAGTTACTCATCAAGTTTTTATTAATTGACAACTAAATTACATTTATAAGCGATATATAAACTCATAAACTCAAGTCATAATCCATCAATTTTTTCAATATTTCGTTTCATGGTTTTGTACAATTTTCATACAAAATTTGTTTTTTTCAAACTCCCCTTAACACGCGTGTTTCAAATTATCGATAATTTTTACTAATTCACATACTGATTTCTCTAATTGGCGGTTCTTTTAATCAGTTTCTGATAAACTATATATATATAGCTAAGTATACGCAAGTTCCAGTTTTTACTACGCAGGAATACACGCACTATTGTGACATACGCATCATATTTATACATCGATAATTCAGCTGCAGATAAATAATAAATCAATTCTAAATTCATCAGATTATTCGCAGACCAATTAACGAAACCGACCGCCACTTAGCATTCACCAATACAGAATACCCATATCGATCGAATATCCAATTCTCAACCTTATTTGGAAATGAAACCTAGCATTGCACCTGTGCCAAAAACACCACCTGCCAAGAGAAAGCAAAATCCATGTTCAAGTTAAACAAACTTGCTATTTCTTAATTGTTGCAATTACCTCGTACATCATTTCTTTAATTACACTTCAGATGGGTGATTTACGGTGAATCGTGAAGAGGGAGATTAAGGTGATATATAGTTTGTGGGAAAATACATGTACGTTGCAATCATATTTCGTATCTTTTGGATTTTTTTTTTTTTTTTTTTTTTCTTCTTTTTTTTAATTTTTTTTTTTTTTTTTTTTTTTTTTTATACGGCGTTGTTTTAATGGCTTATTGTTTTTTTATTGTAGTTAAAATGCCTTTAATTGATACCTCTTTAATTTCATTTTTCATGCAATAAAATAAAAAATATATTCATTAAATATCATGATCATTTTTAAATGTTTATGGTAACAAAATCAAAACACGTGTTCAGAAGTTACTATGCGCATCTATAAAATCTTTAGAGATTGAATGAATAAAGATTTTCACGACAACCACTAAATTCGATGCTTAGCTTAAATCTTCGGTACTTATTATCATGTAATATTGTACTGGTCTATATGCCATTTTCAGGAAGCCAATTTGATATAAAAGTGAAGATTGAGATGTCGTAAATATGGAAAACGAATAAAAGCCCTCGAGAAGAAAGAAATAACCTTCGTGAAGTGATGAAGTTCGCTCGCAGTTATATAGTTTGGAGAATTTACGACTTTTTCATACTTGATATTTTCCTTTAAGTAATTTGTATTTTAAATAATCGGAGTAATAAACATAATTAAAATCTGAGGGTCGTTAGGAGACGCTATATTGTTGCGATTTTCGTACCGGCAAAATGAGTGAATAATGAACGTCGAATGGAGAAATCGCGCGCTGCGAAGTATATAGAGACAGAAAACTGGAATCGTTCTGGTATAATCTACAAGACGGCTGATAAGGCTAATTTCGGGATCGGGCTGATTGCTTCGAACCTCTGAATTAACGAGTTTCGACAAACGCATCTGGGTATATAACGACCGAGGCTAACGGCGAACGGCAAGGCCCCGATTATGCGGCAATAATTATACGCCGCCTTCGTCGCGATCAAAGGAAAGAGAAAAAGAAAAGAGTCCCACGGCGTATTCGTCTGCTTCACTTATCTCACCTCATTAGAATTAAGTGCGTAATAAAGAGCTTGAGCGCGTAATGAAGCTGTAAGATTAACATGCAAAGGACACACGAGGATTCGGCGGGCCGTTATGAGCACTCCTTTATGACCACTTATGTATACACATATATGCCGGTGGCCAAACAAAACCGAGGGAAGGAAATTCTTGAAAATAGTTGGAATCCAAAATAATTGCCATTTAAAACTAAATACTTTCTTTAATCATCCTGTGAATTAGGCGTCACATTTATTGGTTGTCGTGTGGCTTTTGATTGTTTGTTCCATTTCATTACCTTGTTTCACTGATTTCGTCATCTTTACCGTTTCTTTTTATTTATTTCATCCGCCATTCGAAAGGTTTGACACTTTATTCATGCCGTCTAAGTTCTTTCACATACTATAGGTATTCTCCCATTGTTTCCATTTGCATCGATTAAACTTTTCGACTCTTTTGTCTCACTTCCCGGGAAAAAATGGATCAGATATAATTATATCTGAATCATGTATGATTATATCTGGATCATATATGATTATATCTGGATCATATATGATTATATCT
>JAPYZR010005879.1:0-10815 GCA_030522945.1 Trichopria nigra
TCTATAATGAAAAGGGATTCTACGTGGGGGCTGTTTAATGGGGTTTGTATTGCCTGTATTTATCTTATGAGTGATTAAGTTACAGTTACCCAATGTATCCGTATCTTTAGCAAAGGCGTCAATATTATTATAAAAGTCAATATGATTTGACCCTGATGCTAGTGTATTTTTGCATGGTAAAATAAGAATTCTGAAATGTTCGGATTATATTGTTGCAGTCTTTTATCAAAATGGACTACATTTTTTCTGCACAAACATTTTTGCATGAGAAGAATAAAAATTGGTCTATATTTATGGGCCATAAAAAAAGATAATAGAAAAATTAGTTTTATGTACGTTTGACCATTTTTTTGTAGAATTCTGGTCCGAAATAACAGAACATCAGTTTTTCTACCGTGTTTTATCTTGCATTTGTATTTTTGAATACACGTGAGACGTCTCGTATCGTGCAGTTTCCGGTGCATTCCTTATTCGGCAAAAAATGCAAGCTTTCCGCCCCATATGTTTAATAAATCAAAAAAAGAAACAGGCGTTTCTGATTGTATCTGTTTTTCCGTCAAACAATGTCACAGTGAAAAAAAAATCACGTTTTTTGCCTAAATTCGTCTGAAATCAGGGTACAGCTGACCGAGTTGTCGTTAAAAAATGCAAACGGGCCCACGTAATGTTTGATGTGAAATTTTGACATTACCACGGTTTCTGGTGTTTGTTTTTTCTCTGTTTTTAATCAGTATAGGCCAATATATGCGCGCGACGTACCCAGGAAGTATTCGCAAATGTATTCTTTTAATATCCCATCCATTTTCCCGTATTCAATTTCATTTTTATTCCATTTAGATTCTATATATCAAAATCTTCTACCCTTTATTTGCTGTCTTTCACTCTCTTATCCTTTCAACGTGCTCCGTTTCTCTCGGCCGCCCCTGTCCTACCCTCTGAACTCCAGCGGCTGTATTGCGCCATGTTGCAATATCGGCCCGAACCTATGTATTAAACATCGAGCCGACGTCGCATCCGGCGTCCACGATTGTCGCCGCCGTACAGCGGTCGTAGACTGAAAGTTAAAGCCTAACACCTCTCGGCCGAAATAAAGTCAAGACGACGGGGAAAATGCGCGATGCTCTTTCTGCGGAGAGTACATTTTCCGGTAGTCAACTAACTCCAGGGACTTCATTAAGTGGTGTCTGAGTAAATAAATTGCTCCCGTGGAACTAAAACCTTTTTCTTCCCATTCAAGTGCAAATTAGAACGCGCGATATATATAGGGTAGAAAAAAGTAATTATTTTTTCAGATTGAAGTTGGGGATGCAATTAAACTCCGCAATGAATGGATGAATTCGATATTTTAAAGATCAATTTGTTTAATTACCAGAGTTTGGCATCGATCTTCGCGACCAATCTGTAACTTTGCACCAGTTTTCGAAATTATTCATTAATGGACTGTCAAATTTTCTATTAAAAGTGCAGGATCATCAATCATGTTTATTTCCATTTCTTTAGAGATGTAAATCATTTTTTTTTATTATTCCAACATCTTTCGATCAATATTGTTTCTGAGTTTCGAAAATAAATATGTTTATTACAGGGAAACTCCAGTTGTACAATAGCAAAACATCTTATTTTTTTATTGCATGTACGTATATGAAAACAGCACCATGCAAAAAATTAATGTACGCATTGTGCTGAAACCTTGTAAACCAAGACATGATATTTCGGATTAGTTGCGTTTCCCACACTTGTAACGAAATGTACTTATTATACAAAGAACATTGTTTTTTTCCATGAAGATTAAGGAAGAAATTTTTTCCAATTAAGTTACCATGCTATTCTTAAGTAACTATAATCAAACACGTGTTTGACATTCTGCGTTTACTATGACAATAACAGTGTAATGTCGCAAAAAGTGCGCAAAAACTACATTTTACGCACGAGTCGTGATAGATTCGGACGAGCAACGACACAACCGACAGCAATAATACATCACGCTAAAAAAACTGAAAAAAAATGTAGCCTAAAATTTGTATTAAATTGTAAATTTACACTTCTTTTTCCGGATAGAAAAGAGTTTTCAAGTCCTATACATTTTAATATATGTATAGAGGATTCAAAATAAAAATATTCAATAATGCGGACTCCAAAATGGACAAAATTTAAAAACAAAATTTCAAGGCCTTCCTATGAGCTTTATCAACGAAAATGCTGAGAATAAAATGTTTTTGTGTTTTTTACCTCGAAAACTATCAATTTTTCTAAAAAATTCCTAAGAACAGAAAATAATTGTAATTTATTAAATAATATACTAGAATTATTTTAAAATATATATCATAAAAACTTCATCAAAAAAATCTGAAAAACTCCATTGGTTTGCTTCATACATTTTAAGACTTTGCACCCCTAACATTTTTTGAGAAAGCTTATAGTTTTTGAGATTTTGAGTTACAGCTGCTTGAAATTATTCAAAATAAGTAGCAGTTTGGGAACCGCCATGTTGGATCTTTTACTCGGGACCTTACACATGATAAAATTTAAGATTTCAAAATAATCTTCTACGTGAAAAAGGTCGAGTACATTAAGGTAAATCGTACCAATCACTGGAAATGAACCTATGGGCAGGACAACCTAATCAATGTTGACACTTGTTTTGATATATAGGATTCATTGATCCAGGTAAAAGTTCATGACCAGTCATTTGTACGTTTACCTTACCGATTTCATATGAAAATATTGAATCTGAAATTTGTTTCAGTTAAAAAAATATCTACGTAAAATATATAAAAAAGTAAAAAATATATAAGTAAGTAAAGGACACTTGATCATTCGTACAATACCACTTCAGCAAATAATGAATTTGTATACTGACACTGAACCGAATTTTTATTGAAATAAAATTTGTATTATTCTCATTTCAGATTTGTATGCAAACAACTTACCTACAGGCATTCTGACGAACACGATAATGCAAAAATCAATACCTTTATAAAGCAGATGAATCACGCACAAATTCCTAGGCCAAAAAAGTTTATTCGATCATAAAAACGGTCGATTAATATTTACGCCCGCTATAAAAAGTCGATTGCCGATAACTAACCATTTCTTCCAGTAGGCAATTTCTGAAGTAATTTGCCGCAATTGCAATCTTAGTGGCGCATTACTTCTCGTTTCAACCACTCCGCCGTAAAGCAGACGATCTTGTCAGTTATTGAGCTCATTAAGCCGCGTGTACGTATATAATATTGCATGCGGATAAAATGGCCCCATCCCCTTGACCATAAACCATTCTTAACGCCTAAGAAGCAATAGAAATCCGCCGCGGAATTAATAACGCGGCGGGCTTATACACCAACCCTCGTGACACCCTGGCAATATAAGGGGACGAGGCCGGAAACGAACGGGGGGATGACGGGCTAAATTAAATTTTCTATTTTGTAACACAACCAACCGCCGCGAACTCTGGACTCCGCGAGGCAATCATACCGACAAGTCCGAAGGGTGTCTCAACGTTTCTGGCGAAAACGAGCCGCACAAAAAACTCATGCCATTATTCAATCCTGGATGCGATGATGAAAAAATTCCCTTCCCTACACCGACACATTATATCTCTGTCATATATATATGCGGATGGATAATTAAAAATTTTCGAATTCCGACTATACTTATTGACTAACGAACGCTTTGCGCTTCATGTACACAAGTTTCGGTCACATCAGGTCCATCACCTTAAAAAGGAATTCAATTGATATTATATCAAATAACAAATCTAATGACCTCGTTATTGCTTCTTGAATGACATTTTTCCATTTCCAATTAATAACTATCAAATTTTATTTTATTTAATACTTTTGTGAATATAATTGTTAAAATGAATGAATTCGCATAAATAATACAAAGTGCTTGAAATATCTCTCAATCCGTCATTATGTGATAAAATGTTCTGAAATAAGATGATTGCAATATTACACCAACAGCAATATTATAGTATCAATCTTTCACAAGCACGAAACCGACAATATTGGTCTTCTTATCGCCGCGCCGTATCATCCCAGCTTCCACTGCCTTCGCGAAACAAAATTGATACGGCATTTCGGCGTCCCGCTCCAATAGTAATTACAAAAAGCCCGGCATTACGGAAATTATGAGAATCCACTTAATTTAAGGGTTCACCTTGTAGCCATTTTAACTACTGGAAACATCGTTCTTTTTCTTTTTACGAGCAACTTTCGCGTCCAGTTGTTACAATTACACCGGGCGGCCGGAACTTTCCGTCACGTGGACGACGAGTTGGGCACCGCTTCGCCGAGTATGTGTTGGGGTGGTTATTTTAATTACTGTCCGGCGACTCTAAATTGAAGAGCTCGGTTATTCCGACGCTAACCACCCACCCTTGCCAGGCTCCCTCTCCCGGTCGTACCTCTCCGTCCCACTCGCAGCGAAACGGACGAAGACTGCCCTTGCCAAGTTAAGCGACCGGACTTTCCCTCTTGGCTGATTCCCTGGCGCGCAAGACCGATTTCGGGACCGGTAGTGCGGCATTACGCCCGGCATTCTTTACACCCGGGCAAGTGGCGAGATTATGTTTGACGCTAACTGGGTAACCGCGCTAAATTGTCTAAACTGCGCCAGGCCAGGCCAAAGGCTGACTCTACTGGGGCGACCGACCCCCGTCCATTCGCACGGCACGTCCAGTAATTAACCGACCCTTGCCGCTGCCGATGTCGCCGACGGCCGGCGCGAGACCATGTATAGGCACATATATCTCGCCGTGCCCGCGAGAACGGGGCTTAAGAATTTTACAGTGCCCTTCTCCACGGGAATCGTTTCATTTCGCGCTCGCCGAAAATTAATGGACCTAGGAAAAAGGTGTTTTATTCATGGTCCATTTCGTTATACACGTTCGTTTCACCCCGGAGACGAGGGCTTCCTCGCGGCTGCGATATCGAGAAGATAATTAAAGCAAGCATTGTTTCGGTATTTAACGAAAGGCTTGACTGATGATACCGCGATTTTGCTTGTCGAAATCTGATCCTTCCAGCGTGTAGGGTGACTTTGTTTCAATCCCTTCGAAATATGGACGTTTGCTTCATTACGGACAAACGTGAGGTTTCATATGCCTGCAGAATAGATTGATGATTTGTCATTTGAATACTTATTGGCTGGAAAAACCGAGATATCAACATTGATTGTGAAAATTATACTGTTCAATGATAAAAAGATGGTAGTTTTTATGTTACTGATGGTATAGGCACTATACTTCCTATAACCTTTTATACATATTTTCTGGAATGATCATCTGATTAATTTATGTATTGTAGAAATTACTGTTCACTCGACAAAATCATTGACTGTGGCGTGGACCAATGACTTGTAAGAAATTACATACTTTTATTTTTTGAAGAATTGTTGAGAATTTTGATGAATCTTTTCATCGAAATTTTATCTTCACACATAATCAACATCGACAATCCGAGGATTTGAACTTATAAGCTCTCTCTTATTTTTTTAAGTGTCCAAGGAAATTCGTCTTACTTACTAAGAAATAATCAGAATTATTTTTTGCCAATAAGATTCAGCATTTATTTCATTATTTGCGAGATTTAAAACTATCGTTTCTTCTGCTTCTTCTTTGTACAGCCCCATAAATTATAAATTCTTCTTCATCATCTTTGTGGATATATTAAGAAATGCTCTGTTTATAATTGATGAAATATCACGTACCTTTTCGACGTCGTGCTAAAATAACAGGGCACCATGGAGTTCATAGTAAATGTAGGGGTATATTTAATAACTGGGTTCGTCCACACGTGCACGCGCTCGGAGGCGTATACCTAAGAAATATAGATTTCTTATATCGAGTTAAAAATAAAAGGAAATATATATTATATTTTTCTGTTACATGTTTTGATGTCAGTTTTTTTTTTTTATATTAATTGACATTAATTAACAGTTTCCTTTTCTTCAAATTTTATAATTTTCATATGTATACGAGTAAAACACATGAAAAAATCAAATTTTATTTTCATTTTTACCCTACAAGCCTATTGTCAATGATTTAGAAAAATATTTACACTGGACTTCGCATTCAGAATTTACAAAGGAAAGGAAATCTGCACGCGAATATTTTCGAAAAATATTTTACAATTTGTCGGTTCCACGTCATGAATTTCGTTTCACGTATCTCAAACGTGGCACGATGAAACAACGACGTATAATTTGGAAAAAAAATTCGCAATATAGAACCAAATAGTTCTGTCTAAAGTAAACGATGCTTACACATTTCAACTATTCGTCAAGTGACATTTCGTGAATTTTTTTCTATTTCCTTCAAGTTATTTTTTTCGAAATGCGTTTTGAAATTCGAAAAATGTCGCTATGATTCGTTGCATTTTTGCAATCGAACGGATCTCATCGTTTTTTTTTTTTACTTTACATACATATCGCTGTAGAGTAATGACGTTCGTAATTTCATCTGCAATATCGTAAAGGATTTTTTGTTTTAATATTCATATACATATGTCTTTTTTTTTTCTAAATTAAAAAAAAAAAGAAGTGATGGCCTTAAACATTCAATTTTCGATATATGTGAATAGATGACAAATATGTACAAAATTCAGCAAATTTTGTGATAGACGGGTTTCATATCGAGCGAAAAAGTTCGTCTTTCCATATTTACCCAACAAACCATTACATTTGAAAAAGTGTATCATGCGTCAATCAACAGTTTTTGAGCATTGTGAAATCTCGCGAATTTATGATATATTGTTGATTTTAATTTTCACATATATTATTTAATGTTTTTGAATGTCTATTGACTCTCTCAAATGGAAACAATATAAACCACTGCAACTCCAATTAACGTACGTCCATCGTACGTCTATTGTATGCGTTTAATGGACATATAATGGACGTGCAGTTAGTGTACAATACACCTAAACAGAAATAGTTTTTAATATTTTGATAAGTGAGTATTGTTGAGACGGCCAGTATACAAAAAGACTAAATCTTCAAGATAACAGCTGTTATTTTTTTTTTACTCGGGAGTTCTCATGAAGGACTTGCTAAACAATCAACATGACAAATCGGTTTTGTAATGGACAAAAACTAAACATAAATTGATCGTCCAATGTACGTGCGATACTGGACGACGTCCATCATTCGTACATATCTGGACATCCAGTTTACGTATACAATTTTCACCCATGACCAAGACAAAAATTGGTGGAATCATGGACGTCCTGCGCTAATGAAGGACAATGCCTATTATTCTCTGCTCTTCTCGATTGAAATAAGTATGTTCGAAGCCATCGCCTCTCCGTGACTTTCAAAAAAATACGAACATAAGGTTTGAATTCACCCGCCATCGACAAGTTTCATGCTCCACCTCTCTTAGAGTCCATCATTGCTAATAATTCGACCAACTCATGCATTTTCATGAATGATTCGTCCGTTTGACAATAAATCGCGAAAAAGTGGCCTTCCTTTTTTCAGCAGTCGCAAAATTTCAGATGGCCGTTGCAGTCATATACGGCGAGACGGTCAACTCGGCGCAGTAATATACATATACATATAACGACCGTGCAATTCCGTCCTGAAAAATTCATCGGCACCCGCGCGATAAGCGCCAAGTTTTAAAACGCGAATATAAGCGGATGTAGTCTACGCGTGATCGAAGATTGAAAGCGTCCGAGATGGGTACTTACCATGGTCATGGCTCGGCGCGATATACCAGGTGTTACAATAAATTTAAACGATATTTTATTCAGGCGATCCGATCGCCGGTTTTCAATTTGCCGGCTCGTATATATTCGGCCGAACGGAAGGGGTGGTGGGTATCGCGGGGCCATGGCGGAAGACGAAGTATAAAGTACGGGAAGAGAGAGGGCTGGGGTTAGGTTGGGGAACCCCGGGAGATGCAATTTCTCGGGGTGGTCCATTCGTCTGGCCGGCCGTCTTGGCCACCCCATCACCCGGAATAGAAAGCACCCCGCTGGCACGCTTCTTTTTCTTCACCCGCGGAGGATTGATGAAATAATAATAATCCCGCGGGAGCTGGGAGCGGAGTCGTCATTTCCGGCGCTCGTCCGAGCGTGAGCGGCCAGCCGCCACATATACGCGCGTGTAATAAGGTAAAGTGTGTTATTCCTTGCTGGGGCCCTGATCGGTAAGCCGCGTGATGCGTCGCGTCGAAGCGTACACGGGAGAATCTCGAAACTCGTGTGGTTGGCGGTATTGCGAATTCGGCAGCACGAGCTTCACACCGGATTCCGCACTGCATTCCAACCGGTCGGAATGCACAAATTTGTTTCGAAACGAAATAATACCATAGATCGTACGGCTGAATCTCGTAGAATTTCGGGATGCGTTTGAAAAAATAGGAAACTTACTTTTTTGGCCTTTCAGTCCTGCAATATTGATTCCAGCGAATTTTTTTTCTGTTTTTTTTTTTACATTTAGAAATACGTTCAAGTATCTTTTTCGCAATTACACATTTTTTTTGATTCACGAAATAAGACAAGAAATAAATAAAAGTTAAAAATGAGTTAAATAATCAATTAACATATACATTTTCTACAAAAAATCAAATCGTTATATGTCGATATCGTTTATTTCTATTTTTATAAAATCATACATACGTCGTGTTTTAAAACTATGCATGTCCTGCAAATCCAAAACTTGGAACACGTTTCTTTTGTGAAAAGCATTTAATAAGGCTAGCTGTACTTGATTTCATATGTTGTTGGATCATTTCATTTACCGTAGTAAACCCGAGTGGCTAACGATTTCTTGTAATACTTTATGTTGGACAAATGTTCGTACATTCTTTTCTTGATCGCCCGTAAGATTCTTAAATATAAATAAAAAATGAAAAATAAAAAATAAATAGGTGTATTACATGTTTATTATTAATGTGAATTTCAGGTTTTAGAAATATGTCATATGTCTTACATAGTAGGCGTATTTCTACTTATAATAGGAGGCTGAATGCGTTAGAATAAAGTAGAAACAGACAACTGGAAATACATAATGATTTTTCTATGTGTTAAGGATATAACGTCAACATAACAGTACTAAGGGAAATTCGTAAATAACTTGTCAAAAAGTAAGTTAGAAAAAACTTTACCCGCCCAATAGTGTCTGGTCAGTTTCGGCTTTTCATACTTAAAATTTAACGTATACTTTTTATCAACACCGAACATATACCCGATGTTTGCAAACATCACTTGTCCCGATCCACATTAATTGTTAATCTTTGATTGATTGATTGATTGATTGATTGCATCCGTATTCTGCACGGAAATACCGAAATAATTCACTGCTAAACAGAAATTTGGTGTTCCTGCGAAAAATTCGGTACATCAGCCTAATTTTTCGTTGGAATACCGAACTTTCCATCACTGTTGGAACTAGTATCTAAGTAGTAGGATACGTTATAGCTGTTTAGTACAATTTGCTATTAAAATAACTCTTAAAAATTTGATATTTAAATTTACTATTTACATGGTAACATCTACTAAAAAAAGGCAGTTATACCGCTCTCTACTATTTTCGGATATGCTCTTTCAATATCTAAGCTTCAAATTGTAAAATCTCTTCTTGAAAAATAAATACCGGGCGTTTTATATCTCAAAAAGCATGAAAATTTTAAGAAAAAATTTTTCATTTTGTTTTTTGTTCATATTAAAATAAAAAAAAGAAAACTTCAAACTTTCAATCATCGGTGCACAAAAATGGCGTTTCATCATAAAAATTCATCAATACAAAATTGTAATTTTTTACTCCAAAATTTTGACAAAATGTAGATATGTGGTTGACGCAAGATTAAACGAAATTTCGTAATACATATCCCACACAGCACATTCCGTCCTCCTCAGGACATCCCGGGACGTTCCGGTATTGTATGGGATATACATAAGGTTTTGCGATTGCTGAATTCAATTCTGGCGTCGGATTTTAAAAACGTTTAGAACTTGATGAAATTATCCATACGTAGGATTTTGGGTCGCTGAATTCGATTCTGGTGTCAAGTTTTCGAAATGAATACAAAATCCGAATTTTTCGCCGTTAATAGGTTTAAAAGAAAATTATATTTTCGTCAGTCTTGTTTATTTCAGTATACCCATGAAATTATGTTATAACGAAAGAATAATCCTCGTCGCACTTCCACTAAGATAATGATAATGATATTATATACCTCTAAATAAGTGTAACTCCAAATTATTCTAGAAATATAATTTTTTACTGTACTTGATGTGGGTTTCTGCAGTTTCCTACATCCTCGACAAATGTGAGTATGGTTCCATCTAAAAAAGACGACCTGCAGCTCTCGTTACGTAATAAAAAAAAAAATTTTTATAACTAAAAAAAATAAAAAAAATACAAGTGTTATAACTATTTATAATATATATAACTCTATATATAGTAGAACTAGTTATAACTATATATAAAATATAGCCGGATATCTATCAAGGCGCGAGTCAGGGCCCAGCTTGCGCCCGGATATTTAGAAAAAGATTTCTACTAGGGATATGTTTAAAATATAATTAAATCCACGTTCATTGTACATTAAAAATTATTTAAAATAAAATTTATTCCATCGGCCAAGTATCGAAAGTCCTATTGAGAAAAACAATGTATTACAATAATACCCTGGTAGAAATTAATCGTGGCATTCCGTTTTATTGTAAAGGCTCTATATCGGAAAATCATTATAAAATCTATACTAGAAAATCTCCCGATTCTGTCCAGTTTTTGTGTAGAAACATTACTATAAATTATAGGTTAGATAAAATATGAATTCTGTCTCGTTTCTATATCGATTTT
>JAPYZR010005880.1:0-10325 GCA_030522945.1 Trichopria nigra
AAAAAAAAAAAAAAAAAGATAAAAAAAAAAAAAAAAAAAAAAAAAAAAAAAAAAAAAAAAAAAAAAAAAAAAAAAAAAAAAAAAAAAAAAAAAAAAAAAGAATAATAATAATAAACAACTGATAACTTAAAATAATAATAATATATATTCAAAATTGTGTAATATATTAATAATGATAAAAAGATACATGACTTTGTGCAATGTACTTCTTCATTATAAAAAAAAACTAAAAAATTAAAATTAACTGCTTCTGCTTTCTCAGTAACGTAACTCATGATAGAAATTTGTTACATTTTAATGTTTGATCCTGTTAAAATTAAAAATACCAGAATCTCACGAATTTACAAAAAGTATATAAATGATGTCCGTACATCTTACCGCATTTAGTTACGGTGCGCACAAAAAACTAATCCAATGCGCTTCAGGAAAAGAGAACATGAGAAATGATGTACTAGAGGAAAAAACAACGATACAATTTCCAACCTTTCTTATTTTGAACTAGACATTGTGAAAAAAAAATTGAAAAATGAACATTATACTTTTGAGGCGGATACGTTTTGAGGTGTAATTATTGATAATTTCAAGGCGGTTCTGCCTTAAAACTCGCAATGATTAAATAAAATAATATAAGAATACAATGTAATTAAATATAAGTAAAACTTTTCGTTAGACATATTTATTTTAAAACATACTTATTTCATAGAGTGTTTCATACAATATAACAAAAAATGACAAAATTTAAAATAAACTAATGCATAGGAAAATTTATGGAGTTATGAATATAATGACAAAACAGTAAAATACCTTCATATTATTTTTAAATAAAATCTTGATTCAACTACTTAAAATGAAACTAAAGAAATAAGCAATAAAAATTAACAATTGAATTCTTAAAAAAAAAAAAAAACAGGCGAAAGTGGAACGACTCAATATTGATGTCTGCAGAAATCAGTGAAGAAAAACGAAGACCGAATTAATGGGAAGCAAAGAAAGTTTAATCTTTAAACAATTAAAATTACTTTTAAATTATCAACAGAGAAATGAAGATAAATGCAGCCATTACAACACATATGCACTTACCAATAACACATTTTTGTCAATATAGACTATAGAAAAGTCTGACTCAATCATTATGAAACTTCGTATACTTACGTAATCTTTTTTTTTATTTATCTTATTAAATATTAAGAATATCTCGAACATTTTATATAACAGTTTAAGCTTTGTAAAAATACACATTTTAATTTTTGTACACTTTCTCCGTAGGAGTGACATTTTTCGAAATAAAGGCTAATTATTCAGCGTGGGATACTTATACGAAGTCTGACAATATTTCGTGTTTGTAATTCCAATCTGAAATTAAATTATGAAGATTTAATCTTTTGAGATCTTTTTTTTTTTTAACCCCTCCTAACCCTCGTGATCATGGATCTGCCTCTGGATGCCTATACAACTCGAAATACAAAAATACAAAATATCAAGAAATGATATTAACACTTTTAATTTGTAAAACGTGTCAGAAAATTACGAGCGGTAGAATGATGCAGTACAATGGAAGGATAACTGAAGAACAATTAAAGAAGGAGCCGCGACTATTTAAGAAAATAACATAGAGACGAAAGGCTTAAATTAATGCGTATACATTGTTCATTTTTTTTTTCAAGGATTTTCAACATCCTTGATGTACGCGACGAGCTCATTGGAATGCACGGAAAGTTTATTGCCATTGAGATAAAAATATGAGGAAATTTTATTAATCTTCGAAGGAAATATTAAATATATTTTAGTTTGAAAGTCTTTGGAGAAAATAGATAACAGGCTATGTAACGTGCTCAGTAATAAATGATGTAAACAATTCACGAGTAGTAGAAAACCGAGAGTGTAAAAAAAGAGAATAGAAAATAATGGAAGAGTACAATGGCAGGGAAACAGAGGTGCACATATAGTTGAAGAAAAGAAACGAACAATGACGAAAATTAGCGTACCTCCTGTAACCGTGCAATTTTGCACAAGAAGTTCATTTTCCTTCTCAGTCATTCGCATTCCAGCATTCCTAAATGCACTATTTATTAAAACGTTCACAAACCTTCCTTGTTTCTTTAATATTTTCTTGTGAATTTAATATTACTTTTTGAAAAAAAAAAAAAAAAATACATTATGGAGGTGATATTATATAGAAATTGAAAGTAAGACTTGGGCACATCCCCGGAACTTTTTAACTTTTGCCTTAAAAAAATAAAAAAATGGTACAGCTCATTTTTTTTTATGATCGTTATTTAACAAAAAGTGACAGAAATCAAATTTTTAACCTTCGTGGTACAAGATACATACTTTGAAAAGCTTCGATCTATATTTAAATAATATTTGCTTTTAAATTCAAGTTTATTATATTATGTTATCGTTTGTAGCCGAAATCTTAAATGTCACTCTCACGAATTATTCTCTTATTATCAGTGTCACGTTTGCGGTGTACAAAATATTGGTTCAGTTTTATCTATAACCTTTAGCTGATTTTTATTTAATAAAAAATCTATTATTCCATAATTGTGCCATATATATGTGAAAACAAAGTTACCTTAAGTTAATTACGTGACACTAGTTTTACGGAACTCTCGGTTGAGGCATTCGTTACAACTGAAAAAGTATCTTTTCAGCACATGTACAATGTCATCTAAATTTTCATTATAAAAAGTATTAGTCAGTTAAAAATGTTTAAAAAATCTAATCCTTTGTGTGAAATTTACTTGGAAATCGTTACAGGGAAGTTTATTATTATTATTATTATTATTATTATTATTATTATTATTATTATTATTATTTTAAGTTACCGTCTTTCTATTAGATTACGTTTTTTGTTTTCTATATAATTTTTTCAATTTAATTATTTTGAATTATGCCGTTACCGACATTTTTCACAAGATGTCATGTATTTTACGTTATAGAAATTGTACATTTAATACCAATGTTCTGTGTAAATCAAATAACTTTTAGGATTTATTTCGCCACATTGAATCACCCACTTTGAAGTTATGTATTCTGACGTTCAACTCATGATTGTCGACCTCAAAAATCCCGAAAGCCACGTGTTTCATTAAAATCAAATGACTTACATTTATTTTAAAGCCTCAAGTATATTGGAGAGGTAATATTGAGCCCCAACTTAAGGGCGGTTTGGAAACATAAGTCACGCGTGTGCGTCATTACTTCGCTAAAGGGTATATACAAATATACATGCTGTAGAACAACGTTGCATTTGGAATTGTAAAAAAAAAAATCAATACTGAAAGTTAAAAGTCTTATGGATTTGCACATATGTCAAAAAAAATTATTACAGTGGAATGAAAAAATAAATCGATACAACTGCGTACAGGAAAAAATGAATGTATTTTTTCTATTTTTCAATGATTTAATATCGACTTTAAGTAGACTCATTCGTCAAAGTTAAAATATATGAACTATTATTATGTCATAAAATAGTGTATTGAATACGTATGAAACCACGTACTATCAATAAAGTTAAAAGTCCCATCCATAAACCGATACACTATAACTACGTTGTTAGATTTTCATCATTTCATAAGATCTAGAAAAGAACTATTGTTTAAAAAATTAAAAGTGTCAAATTCGTTATTTGTGTTATAACGACGAGTGTAGAATCAAATTTATAAAATCACAAATAAAAGAATGTCTTATTCAGTTTTCCAATACAAATCAAATTGAGATGCATTCAGAACCGAATGAAAGTTTTTCCTAATCTACTATTCATACTTCGGGAATTTTCATGTCATATGTTATCCGCAGATATAGTTCTATCGTGATCCCAGCGACTCTCTAAAGGAATGTCCCACACGTGCTACCAGTAGCATCTTCCAACTTTTCCGATTCGTAAAGTTTCTCGTATCTTTCTAAAGTATAAAGATGACGGCCATCTAATTAAGTGTCAAAATACCAGAGTAGTAAATGAAAATGTTGCATGGTATCGATTGAAGCAAAAGATGATAATAGAACAGGTGTTCCATATTCCCTATATTGTCAGTTTTTTCGAGAATCTTAGCATCCTTGACATTCTACGAGTATTCGTCAAGTAAAAACAATACATCAGATATCGACGACTTAGTAGATGACAATAGAAAGTACCGACGAGGAAAGAAGAAGCCGTGCCAGGAAAGGCATTCATCTTGGGTTCTCCTGTAAGTATCAGATGTAACGAGTAACGTGTGTAATTCAAACCCTGTGACTCACCTGTCGTCGTAGCCGCCGTACGCTGGTAGTAATCGCACTCCGCGCAGACGTTACGCGGGTCTGCGGGATCTTCAGCCTCGAGTTCCTTTTCCTGAGCAATACAAAGGTCCTTGTAGCCTTCAGGCGGGCTTAATGTATCCCTCTGCTGGTGGGTCCTCAGCTGAGGGGGTATTCGTCTCTCCTGCCTGCAGATTTCCTCTTCCTCGTCCTCGTCTTCGTCATCGTCCACGTCATCCTCGTCGTCGTCTTCCTCTTCGCCCTGGGACTCGTCGCAACCGAAGACCCCGCGCCTAGGGTTATTGGAGTCATTGGTGTCATCGACTCCAAAGCGCAGGTTCAATTCGGCCCTGCACTCTTTGCAATTTCCCAGGCGAATCATTTCATGCTCTTGGCAACAACAGTCGCATTCCTCCTCGTAATCCGCGCAGCACTCCTCCTTGATCAGGATAATGTAGTCTGCGGCGAAGAACTCGTTGAGCTTCTCATTAATGACCACGCGGTTCTTCTGGCCCTTGGCCTTCGTCTGGCCCGGTTTCTTCAAGAGAGACTTCAGCGCCCTGACCGGCGCTTCCTGACTCTCCGTTCCGTGTTCCTTCATCCTGAATCTTTTCCTTAGAGTCTCAATGATTGCCGACTTATTTATCTACCTTATCTCAAATAGCTTCCGCCTGAGCGAACTCGTTTGAGCTTTTTCTCACGGTCGGAAATCTACTTGCCATGTAAAAAATCCTCCTAAAAATTCTTCTCCTACCATCGGTCCGAGAATCCTCAGTTTCTCAAACTTTCGCCGCCGGTAGCTACGTCCCTAAAAATTTGCCGCAAATTACAATTGATATGCTGATCGATCGAAGTCAGTTAGTGACTTCCATGCTTTCAGCTAACTTTGTTTTTACTTTTCGTTTCGGCTTCCGCTGCTTCGGCTTTCTACTCCCGACCTTGCGCTTCTCTTATATGGAAGGCCTACATCGATCTCCTGTTTAGGTCGTAGCTTCGTTCTTGTTCTTCCATACGACCAGTTACCTTTGGATTTCTCCCGGTCGGGCGCTACTTCATCTCTTCGATTTCCTCCTCTCGCGCATCGTTCAGCGGCGGACCGTGCCTATCCTCCGACCAGATATCGTCCTTCCCTGGCCACTTTCGATTTCAACTCGTCCAAACCTCATCGTACTCCTGCAGCCACCCCCGCGATTGAATATCCTCGTACCGCAAGCTCGCAAGGTTAGGTCACAGTGCCGAATGAAAACATTCTCCCTTTTCTTTCGCGACCTCCTCTTCCTTAAAAGTTCCACTTCTTCGCGTATTGGGTTAGGTCAGGTTCTTCGACAGTGCGAAGAAAACGCCTCTCTTGCCAATGCGAACCAGCGCGCGCCTTCACCTGCTACGCTCGCGAGAGAGAGAAAAAGAAAAGGAGAAATCAGCGATCCGATCGGACCGTCCGGAGAAAATGAGGTTATGTCGAAGATACTAGGTCGTACGAAGCCCCGCGATTAACCGCCATGGCTGGCAACTGTCAAAGGCAACATCCGACTTTTGCTTCCTCCTCGATCCAAAGCCTTAATCCATTATTTATTATTCCAGCTATTTTCGGTCCAGTTCAATGTCTGCGTTTCGCGTCTCGCGCTTCTCCCTCAGTGTCGGGGGCTCTCTCCCTCCTTCCAGCTCCCTCTTTATATCATCCTCTCCGTTACTCCGGCGCGTATCGATCAGCACGAGGAGTCTGGCGGGTTTTTCTTCATTCGCCGGGCCGTGCGAAAACCTCGTTTGGTATTTTCCACCCTCGCGAAAAAAACCCTTCACGACACTCCGACGTTCTCGAGCACTACACAATTCGGATGCACTACACTTTACCCTATCCGGAACAGCTGCAAGGATTTTTTTTTCGGGGGACAACTGACGCGACGTTTTCTATATGTATATATATATATATACATATAATTGAAAACGAGAAAGCACAACTGGATCGATTTGGTGTCACAGAATCTAGCTTCACGCACTTTAAGTTTTGGTGTCTTTTTGGTGTGTTGTTATTCGGCTTAATTTTTGTATTAATCCAGACTCCGCAGATTTCCCTGCTGGGGTATTCCTTTATTCCTTCACCACGTTTCGTTCAACACTCCAAAACTGATATCAACCGAACCGATAAATATTAAAGAATTGTTAAATACCAAAGTTTAATTTTAACGAAACACTGACGGACTTTTTCCTGATAGACTGACAGAAACTTAATGTCACTCGTGGTACGGTTCAATATTCACTGCACGTGTACCACTAGTCTCCCTAAAATCACCCCGGAGCTATGTTCCCGACGACCGGAGGCGGAGCGACACACCTGCTGCTGGCTGTAATGTCCAGGGGAGAGATTTCGCGTTTCACCCCCGAGTAGAAGATCGCGCAGGGGCGAACGGACTCTGAACCGAGGTCGACCCGTCTCACCTCCTCGTCTACCCTTTGACGCGACACCGAGGACGACCGAGCGCCGGTTCGATTATTCGGGGACCACCTCGGGCTTTTTTGGCGCCGTCCCCGTCGTTGCCCGTTTTGTCTGCCCCGTGTTGCTTTGAACGCACGCGCACCGCTCGATGCTGCAGTCGACTCCGCGAGCCGACGACCGACTGCCGTGCGTGCGCGAGCCCCACGCTCGATTATTGCACACCAACGTAGGGTCGCGTATACGCGTGTGCGGGAAGACCGAGACGGAGCGAATGAACGATGGAAAGGGGTGATGGGATAGGCGAATAAGGGCGTGGGAGTGAGAAGCCCATAGTATCGAAGCGAGACAGAGAGTAGCAGAACATGAGGGAGAGGGAGGAACGTGACTAGAGAGTGGGATAAAAGAGGTAGAAAGGAACGACCATAATGATAAGGAAGTGCTCAGGAGAGAGACAGATGGCTACAGGTGGACAAAGACGAGAATGGTGTGCGACAGGAATCGATGGACGGGCACGTGAGAGAAGGATACTGTCAGACTCGAGAAGGAGAAAGAGAACGCCGTATAATACGAGGGAGAATGAGTAGGACAGGCGGCGCTGAATGAGAGAAAGAGAGAGAGCTAAGGATACGTGCTGAAGGCGCAAGGGAGAAGGATGTATACACAAAGACAGAGATAGAAATAAGGTAGGATATAGAAAAGACGAAACGAAAACATGCACGGGAGACAGAAATGAAACCAAGTGGATCGTGAATAGGAGGAAGGAGGATGCTAAAAAAGTGAGATCCAGTATACTGAGCGAGAGACCAACGACTAAGGGGCAGGAGAGAGAAAGCAGCGCACACATAGACGACAACAGATAAGTCCGTAATGCCGGTGCAATGAGTATGAGAAAGACATAGGTAGGAAGGAATGAGATCGAAGGAGCAGGATGGAAAATGCCGTATAGCGTAGAAGGAGCTGTTAGAGGAGAGGTAGACGGCTAGGGAAGTAGGACGGAACATACGGAGTGAAGGAGAAACGTGCATTCAAGAAAACGAGTGAAAAAGAGAACAATTACGAGTAAGTAGGATGGGACGAGAGTATAGAATGTGACAGAAATACGAAAAAAGATGAATGGAAGGAGGCAGTGGGAAACCTAAATTTCATGAAATATGAGACAAAAGGAGCGAAATGACAGGTATGAAATAAGAGACACACGTGGAAAGGAAGATGTCACCATAAGATCGGAAGAAGTCAAAAGTGAGAATGAAATACGTATGAGGGAAATGAAAGAGGAAGATGGACTACACCGCGTAGGGTTCGTATCGGATAATCGACACGGTCGTCTTTGAAATGACTGGTTTAAATATGTATTTAGTTTCAGGGATGAAAGATCAGTTTTACGAGGCGAACTGTTGTCTCGTAGTAAGATGTTCCAACATTAATTACAAAATCCAAAATTCGACCGAAATACAAAATCCCTTTTCGCTGTTTGTCCTATTTTAACGATACAATTAAGTGGCATCATTAGTGGAACACTTTTACTTACATCGGATATGCATAGAAATTTGTTTCTCTAGACAATGACACTCCATTTTTTATTTTTTTGGGTGAACAATGTCAATTTACCCTGCGTGAGAAAATTTTGTTGAGTACTCCGGTGCTGGCGTCCTTTAAACAGTAATTATTATTTAGATCGAAAGTCAATCTTAGGTCACAAAAGGTGTTTCCATCGTTCTGCATTGATCTAATCCTACTTTCGAAATAAGATGGACACTGCTATAGTGGATGAGGGGACCAATGCATTGGTTCCTCTTTAATAATAAGAATCCTGGATTCAATTTTATGATACATAAGAATCAACATTGATTAATGGATAAGTCGAAATTATACGGATTCATTAGGAAGGTTGGCGTTATCTATTCCGTTCGTTTAATGTAATAACATTTCATGCCAGAATCATTGTTATATTTTTAAAAACACCCTATTTCTGACTTATTTATTCCACCCCATCACTGTATTCCAAAGAAACCGAAAAGAAACCGACAGAAGAAAGATTCCAGATTTTATTGGAATGTTAGTACATTCCATCAGATTGTTAGGATAAAACTAAACTCACCACTTTCGATTAATCCATCAATTGACTTAAACGATAAAATGAAACCTACAAAAAATTTGCTCAGCTGTAAGTGCGGATTCATTTGCAATTTTAGTTATGGATATATACAGAGTTCAATTACGACTTGGTCTTTATATCTTTCGATGCGGTATTCTTCACTATTGCACATCGTCCAATCCCTATCTAATTGCTATGTCGATTGCGAAGTAATTGGACTATCTTTAACTTACGAGTTACTGTGGTTTTTGCGATTGTAAGAAAATTTTAATTTCTCGATCCATTTTTAAGTAAATCAAAAACTTTATTGTATTCATTTTCTTGGTAAAAGAGACATGTATATTTCAACACTTTGACCAGCATTATGGCCATCTTTGAAAATCGGCTTTTTATTAAAACCTTATTAGAAAAGATTCAGTGAAAAAATGATTGATGTCCAAAATTAAATTTATGTGCAATCAATATAAGTTGTTAAAATAGAAACAAAAATGATAATAAAACATTTCTTTTACTCAAAACAGAATATCAGTAAAATTCGAAATAATATTTTATATCATTTTTATGGTTTATTTGGCTATATTATGTTCTGAAACGTGGACATTTGATCTAGTTCGAAGACCAGAGAACAATTTTAAAAAACTGATGACTATTTGATTATGCGTACTTTTCCCGGAGTATTTGAAGTATACTAAATTAGTTTTGATGTAAATCTAAATTATACAATTTGAAGTACTAGTTCATTCTTATACTATAACGTATTTTATGTAATGAAATGAAGCAATAAGATGTACGATATCTTAAGTTTTACTCATTCTTTTCTTGATAATCGAGGATAAGTCGAGTTGCAATTTGTCAATTTTAAAAAACCGACGACGATACATTGTCTTTAATAAATTGAGCAATATACAAGAATTTAAATTGTAAAATAAAAAATACCTTATTAGCAGTCTTCTTATATTTTATATTTTTTATTTTACAATTTAAATTTTAAAAGCAGTCGTGAAGTTTTTAACAATTTTTTATGAATATACAAGAATTCTTAAGTTTAGCATATTTCTTTTGTTAAAATATCCAGAATCTATAATCGAATTCTAATTTGTCAATTTAAAGAAAAAAAAAGGATAAGCTTTAGATTCTGTATTTTTTCATAAAATTTGTTTGATACTAAATTTCAATTGTTTAGCAATCAGATAATATACATTGGATCGAATTTCAGTTATGGACTTTTTGATTTGAAATTTCATAAAGAATCAACCTCTTGAAATGTTATCCATCAGTTCTGAGACACCCTGTATAAACTGTATAAAAGGGAACAGTATATAAAATACGATAAATACTAAATGTAAATTGAGACAACAAATTTGAAATAATACGCAATAGACATTAAAAATACATTTTTGTGTGTAAAATATGTCGCCAATTCAACTTTAAGTGCGTAAGTAACCCTGGTAGAAATTGTGTCCATTTTTATTGGATACAGTCCATTTTCTGGCTAAGTTAAGTGGTTTAAAACTGTGTACAGCAAAAATGCCCACAAATAAGCAAACTAGTTTTTTG
>JAPYZR010005881.1:0-10324 GCA_030522945.1 Trichopria nigra
CACCACTCTTACACGCTTGGCTCTAGAACACCGTGACAGCCGCGATTGAGTATCACCGGCGCACGCGCTCCGCCTAACCGAGTAAGTAAAGAAACGATGCCCGAAGGGCCGATCACGGTCAATTATTACAATTACATAAAAATTCATCTCTAATTTACACTTATTCCGAGTGCAATTTGCAAATGACATTGATGAAGAATATGAAATGATTATTTTGAACACGATTTATTTTAACGGCAAATGGCAGCTACCTTTCACCACAATGTATACTCATGAAGCCCCTTTTTATGTTGACGAACATACAGAGAAAACCGTTGAAATGATGTATATGCGGATGCAACATTTATTCATGCAAAAGTTCCCGATCTCGATGCTGAATTTATTATACTTCCATATGGGGTAATCAATTTTGATGTAATCCTTGTTTTTTATTAATACCAATTTAATATCAAAAACGCAACGCAATTGATAAAATCACTTTGAATATTATTTGTATATACAGGACGGAAAATCAACAATGACCGTCGTAACCCCGTAGAGAGGAGTTCGGCTGTCTGCAATTGAAGAAAATTTGCTTTTATTGAATCACAAAAGTTTAACAAGCACTGGTACTAGGAAACGAGTGCGACTTTACTTACCTAAATTTAAAATCGAAAGTACAGTTAATTTATAACAACCGCTTGAAAAGGTAACGCAATAGCGATATTTTGGTCCCACAAAGGAAACCGCTTTTAAGGAGGTTCGAAAGTAGAACTTTTACCGACACTTTTTGTCGAAACTCATTTCCAATAGAACTCGTTCATTTATGAACCGATTTAGCCGAATTTTTTCCTGCGATCATATGAAATTCACACTTTCACAGTTACATAGCTCGATTTTCGAAAAGCTAAAAAAATTATTGGTTTATTAAAGTTTGCCAATTCGAGCGAATGGCGCTGCGACAGCCAACGAGCTAGAGTTCATTTTGTGCTTATGTTCCGTGGGTTCAAACAAATGATAGAACGACTAGGTTGCGAGAGTATGTGTGCGAGCGCGTATATGTGTGTGTGTGTGTGTTCCCGTTCAGTTGTGTCTATCGTTTAGCCGATAAAGAAAGAATCTCGGAAAACCCGATCGTGAATTGTTGTTTCACTTTGGAACCCCTTTAACCTCAGCATAAACAAAGATGTAACTCTCAAGGCAATCTGACATTTTTGAAATATTGAAGACTTTTTATCGCATTTATCTCTGCTTTTTTTTTTGCAACAACAAAATGCAAAGAGGACTGTACTAAACGGTCGAAACGTTAATACATTTTTTCGTTTTTTTAATTAGTCCAATTCACCAAAAATTATTTACTAATAATTAATAAAATGCGAAAACATTTCTAAACATATTTATATTTTCAAATACACATTTAACATGTATTTCACTATATTGTGCTACAGAGTCATGTAATAGCTTATTGACCCCGACGTAAATATATAATCTTATATATATATATATATATAGTTATATATTATATAACTATATCAAAATCGACATAATAATTAAATAAACTGATGTCCACTGTCGCCCATCATATTTAAATTTACATATAAATGTTTAAAAGCAAGAAAAAACATCTGTTTCAATGACGATCATTTTGACACGCTTTATAGATGACGAGTAGAACGCATGCAAATGATGAGATGAGGGTCAATAGCCATCCTTGGTAATAGTACGCGTTCATGACATTGATATCTTTATCGCACGTTTGGTTGATCCTACTAAATAATATTTCGTCTATATATCGTTTAAAATTGAATTGTGTACAGATTTAAATAAACGGACATGTACAGCCATATATATATATAATGTACTTCCGAAGTTTTGTGATTTACGTTTTATTGCACGCTCCTATATCGTATATATTTTCATTGATATAATAACTAAAGAATAATAATTACCGGTATCTTCCTTACAGACAAAACTGACATTTTTGATCGACATCGCATGCTAAATGCATGTTTCTTGAGGAATTTGTTTGTTGACAAATAAATAAAATCGTTCAATTTGCGTCTAATTGGCTTCAAATGTTTGTAAATTTAGTCTCCCCGCATCAGAGATATCGTTGTGATTCCGACAAGTATCTTTCCCAAAATCTCTGTTACATATATCCACGTATAGGAGATTCGAGCATATAGATTAAATGTAATTTTCCATACCTCCGTGATTTTACGTGAACGCCTTTTCGAGATATTCCGAATTGTCAAGAACGTATAGTATAATGTAAAATTCATATAACTATATTTACGTAACGTCGATAAGCAAAGCTTTTTATTGTGTTTCTCAAAAAAACGCAATGAATTCGTAAAAAAAAAATATTTTAAAAATGTGTAAAAGCATTCTTCTATATATACATTATAGCTTTATAATTTTGTATAAATTATAAAAATTTATAATTATAAATTTGATCGCATCCATCATTCAATATTAACATTTACGAAATTAGATAAAAATTAGAATATATCATATTATAGTCTGTATATATACATACATATTGTCTACAATAACTTAAGTTTGTGGATTGTAATATAATTATTAAAAGATAAGTTTTTAAATTGATAAAATAGAAATTCTATATTAAAATATAACTTTACTTAAAACAAATAATACATCAAAATATAAAACGTTCTGAATCTTCAACCAATGAACGTTCAATGTTGTATCTGCATAGTGTTTGTTCTCGGATTTTCGTTTGCTTATCTCCACAGTCCAAATTGGCTGTATATATTTGAATCAATTCCTTCAAACTGAAATTGTTTAGTCGTTATTTTACTTCTGCCTGATTCAAGTCTGTAATCAGGAGCAGTAAAAATGCTGTCCCGTGAGTACTATTTGTTTGTTTAATTAATAATTCTGCATGTGAAAATTGAATATAGTAATAAACTTTATAAAACTACCTATAACAAACGCAACAAGTATCAATTATGCCACACAATATATCATGGTTATTTTTTACATAAATATTACATTAATGTTGCATAATTGTGACATTGTGGTTGACTGGGTAGTGAAAAGTCAATAAAAAAATTAAATATTATGTTGTTACAATACAAATCTTTTAAAAATATTATATAATCTTAAATAATATCTAATTATACGTAGGATTGAAATTAGTTACATATAATTATTTGGAGAAAATATTTTATTTAATAATAATGTCAATTCATTGTGAAAGTTTTAAATTCATGTATAGTAAAAAGTATGTATACATACATAAAATACTTTTATTCAATACGTAAATGCGCGCATGCGCATCCGCACACATCAATGAAGACTGCATTTAAATCGCTTTTTCGTAAAATAAATTTTTAAAGTATATTTATAACACATATAATACAACCAATGAACGTTCAAAATTATATCTGCAGAGTGTTTGTTCTCGGATTTTCGTTTGCTTATCTCCGTAAAATTGTAATACGCCTCTATTAAATGAATTAATTTCCAATAAAACGGTATTTTACGCTCTTAATACTAAAACTATACTATAAAAAGTCATAGAATTTGCATAAATGCATCGAATTCGAGCGACACCCGCCGATACTTGGGGATTTGCTTGGTCGAGCTTTTCGAATTCATTATAAAAATGTAAAAGTTTAAATGGAATGGAAGTGGTGAAATTGCTATAATTATTAAAATGTTAATTAGCTTAGTACTTCGGTCATTAATCCGCCTACATAGACTTGGTTAAAATTATAGTCATTTTAATAAATTCAACGACTTCGAGGATACGGGTATAAGCATTAAATATGGATGATATATAATTGTGTCAAATATGTTTCGAAAACTTTGGCAATTTTCGTGGTTGCTGATTTTAAATTCAATATTAGCAAATTGCAAATGGCAGAGGCTGCAACGCCAGAATCATGATATATTGTTGTTTTAAACGGGGGTTTTATCAATGGATGATGAATCGAAAAGGGAAAAAATGATATTATTAAAACATATATGTATATCTACTTATATTCATGTCGGATATAAGAACACGATATAGTAACAGGCAATAATATATTTGTATTAGGGAAATAATTTATAGTTCAGAATCTTGAAATTTTTAATAAATCAAATGTTATTGAACAAAATAATATTTAAAAGTAACGTTTATTTCAGTTCCGCTGGTAACTTTGGCAGTGTGCCTTGTGCATTCAACTGCAGCATTACCCACTGATCAATCGAACTCTATTTTATCTGGTGCCAATAGGTTTTCACAGTCATTATACAAGGTATAAATATGTAAAAGCATAATATCGAATATACTTCAAATGTCTTCGGTAATTGCAATTTTAGGCGCAATTTAGGTGCATTTAATAGCTATTTATTATTTCTCATTTTCAGCATTTACATCAAAATCACAACAGAAATTTAGTGGTATCGCCCCTAAGTGCATACACTGCCTTGCTAATGGCCTCTTTCGGCGCTTCCGGTGAGACTTTGATCGCTTTTCGTTCCCAACTACCGGCAGCAATTGACGACCTTGCACTATTTTCCGAGGCCTGGAGTCATTTGAATGTAAGGTTTGACAATTGATTATATATATATATATATATATATAACTATATATGAAGTATTCAAATATGTAAAGCGCGCCAGTAAAATTTTAAACATTCGTTGTAAATGTGAAAAGCCGATAGATATATCTGGCGGCAACATTTGCAACAATTTGATCAATGATGTTTCAGATTTGAGAAGTTATAATATTCTTGCTTAAACTTAAAAAATGTTTCCGTATATTTTTGGAGTTGAGTTTATTTATTTCTCCATTCCAGATTAACGAGCATCACGTCGTTCTTAACATTGCCAACAAAATCTACACGTTTAACATCACTCCAAAACCTACATTTGAGGCGGTAACTTCGTCTGTTTTCAAATCAAAAATTGAAAATTTAGATCGTAAATATAAACAGAAGGCTGTGGAGACAATGAACGACTGGGTTGATCAGCAAACTAACCATAAAATTCAGAAAATTATCGACATTGGTCAGTCATTAGGAGATCTATTGTATTTTCTACATACGCATATACATTAAAAATATCGATATAAATAAATAATTCATTCCAAACACAAATTACAGATGATATTGACGAGTCTACTGCAATGGTAATTTTAAACACGATTTATTTTAATGGCAAATGGTGGGATCCATTCAACACAAAGTTTAATGTTAACGAGACATTTTACGTTGACGAATATACCAATAAAACTGTAGAAATGATGTATCTCAATCAACCATTTTTCTTTGGAAAAGTTGATGATCTTGAAGCCGATTTTATTGAACTTCCATATTGGGTAAGTATTTAAATGCTTGTATGCACATATATATACATATATATATATATATTTTTCTATTTATTAACGAATTTGAAACTTATAAGATTTTCTTGAATATTATAAACTTAAGGTCAGTTTATTATTCAAAAAATGTTGAACTCTTTTTAAATGCCTATCATATTTAATTAATCCTATTCAATTTCGAAGATTGCGAACAATGACGTCGTAACTGAGGTTAATTGATAATTGAAAATTTTACTGTATGCGCATTCTTTGTCTATAATTGAACGTATCAATTTCAGGACAATAAGGCGACCATGACCATTATTATTCCGCGTGAAGGTGTTCCACTTTCTGAAATTGAAGAAAACCTACATTTACTGACTCGTGAAAAGTTACAAAAAGCTGGTGATTTTAAATCTGTTCATTTTTATTTGCCTAAATTTAAAATCGAGAGTACAATCGATTTGAAAAAACCACTTGAAAAGGTAAGCTCAAAAACGAAAGCTATTTTTATCATCACCCATTATAGTACAGAAACGTATACCATTTTTATCTTAATACATTGTCCGTTTCTCCTGTTGTAAATGGCTTAATTGACTAAGAATTTGTTAAAAAAAAGTTTTTATTTTTACCAGAGGGTATTATACTGAATTACGTTTATTTATATTTCCCCTCTTTGTATTTTCGTATAAAGGTAGTATTATGTATTTATTTTATGTATTTATTTGCCGTCATCATTTAGATGGGTCTGGGTATTATATTCAAAAACGAGGCCGATTTCAAGGGCATTGCGGACGAGATTATCAAAGTAAGCAAAGTTTCTCAAAAAGTGGTGATTGAAGTTAACGAAAAAGGAACCGAAGCTGGTGTTTCGACAGGTAAATATTGCACACACCATTTTTTACAGGATGTAAAATTTACGAAAATTATAGAATAATAAAATTAAAATCAAAACATCTGTGTATAGTTCTTTGTGAAATTTCTGTCTTATAAAATTTAATACGCGCTGACAAATTATATACTTAACGGTTAACGTTATACTGATTCTTCTTGCACAAAATTAATACCATTTGTATTTGTCCTTGCAGCTTTAAATTTCAGTGACAAATCTTGGACAAACTTGGAGATGAAAGTTAATCGACCATCCTTGGCAATCATTCGTATCAGTGATATTGATGTATTCATTGTACGCCTAGTCGACCCTACTGTCGCTTAATCTATATATATATATATGACGTCCTATATATATATATATAAAAAATGATATATACATATATATATATATATATTGTAGTGGTGGTACTCTCAGTAAATAAAAATTATACTCTTTGTATATATGTATATTTTTTTTCAAAATTTAAATAACTTTAAAACATTGTAATCTTTTATTATACTTAATTACTTTTAACGACCTGCATTAATTATGACAAGAATCGTCGCGGTATACAATTTTCAGATATATAATATATGGCAAGTGTATAAAATTATAATCGGTAATTAAATAATTATTAAATACACTCGGTATTATTCATTCTTTCTTATAACAAAAATTATTGTGAAATATGTAGTAAAAAAGGAATGTCAAGTGGGATTTAAACATCTCCTTCTCCCAAGAGAGAAACATATAATATTTGAATTAAACGTTTATTCAGATGTAATCCAGATCATACTAAATAAACCAGATTGAATCATTCTTCTTTGAATTTCGCCACTAGGTTTCTCCACAATGATATCTACATCTTGTTTCATTGATCCTAGTTACCGCGTGACTCATGATTAGTCTGTACAAATCCGTATTTGTGCCCACGATTTCGATCGAACGTTCCATTCGTCACCTGTGTACCTTAGAAAATTCATGTTCCCGTTTCCTTTCTCACTTTTAATTTCTTATTCACCCGTTTGCAAACAGTCAATAAAATAATCAGCCTTTGCACGGCGCAATAACGAATGTTTTATATAATCTGATTGTCTATACGATATATACATATATATATATAATACTTTGAAATCGAAATGTTTACTGCATTCGACGCGATTTGATGTTGAAATTATCTATATCTAATCAGAAAAGTTATAGATTTAACATAAAATCGTTTATAAATTAATATACATACCCAGCTGGCACGAATTGTACAATGACGTCAAAAAGCCGTCAAAATGTTGTATATTGCTAGCATGTATACAGTGAGACTTGCTCGCGTGATAAACTCCTCCTCACTTATTGTCCGAGATCACTACGCCATTACACGTTCCGTACGATATTTTCTTTAATAACTTAAGGGAAGAGCGATTTCGAGTATACTTTTGTTTTTAAAAACCCGCGTGAAAGTAATCTAACTTCCCGCTAAAAGCGTTGAAGAAAAGAATAATATATACTTAATCATATACAGATGATTAGAAAAGTAGAATCGAAAAGAAAACATGCTCACGTACAAAGTATATCACATATATAAATGTATAATTCGTATAAAATACTTTACGCGCATTTATTTCTTCTGAGAAATTGTAAAAAGCCTTCAAAAAGTGCGTATAGCATATCGCTATTATATATAGAATGCAATGTATTCTTTTAGTTGCGAAGGAATATTTCAACAATATGTGACATTAAATTAATATAACAATGAGATTTGCACAATCAATCTTGCAAAAGCTGATTGCTCAATAATTATATGCATACACGAGATGTATACAGTGTTTCTTATACAGGAGGCACATATAACATGAGTTTCACACGAGCCTTGACGCATTGACACGTCGTTTTTCTTGCCAGGTGTATGTCGATGCGCCCCTTATCGTTTTAGATTCCTATCTATGCGCATTTACCACATATACGTATATATATATATATATATATATGTATGGTAGATGAGAGACGTATAAAAGAGCTTCGGGCTCCATTTCGAACTCGATTGCAATGCGCGTCCTTTGAATTTATACATGCGCGGCATTATTCCGAAGAAAGAGAAAACGTCGAGTGGGTCGAGTGTAAAACAAAAACCTTATATAGTTAGATTCTGAACGTACTATATTTTGTTCTTAATTCATTTCGCGTATTTTTTATAGATTTCATTTTTGTTGAGCCAAGTCAGTCAAATTTATGTAACATTTAAATTTTAGGAAAAATACGCAGTGTTTCATTTTTTCGGTTTACTCAATTTTAATATACTCTTATTATATATTCCTTGATATTGTTGAGACATTATTTTCAACAATTGTTGAATTTGAAAAGCTCTTTTATAGCGTAATAACAACTGACAAACCGTGACGACGAAACATGCACGAGCGGCGATATATTCTTTCGTCATTATATGCGTATACGGTATATGTATATATACCTTCGCTTTTTTTGTTTCGTCGTCAATATATATATATATATATATATATACATACACATATATACATCAAAAGCAAAGGCCGAATGACAAAATAGTGTATCAGGCAATTGAAAAACAGAGATTGTATATGTTATGGACCATCATTGCACACTTGATAACATTCGCCGTCAAATTAAAATTGAAATCAAAGGCGTATACATGCAATTGCCGAACGAAATATGAAGCCGCCAGGGATAAGAGATTGATATAGAATTGGATGTATATATATAGATCTATATATATCGAAGACATTGATCCAAGAGGTCATACTCGAGTCTCGCTTCAATTTCAAATGCGTCAGTTTCTTTAGCAAATTTCAGGTTCCTGATGCGAGATGATGGATCTTGTCCGAGGCGTCACGTAGACGCTTAGGTTAGGTGGGCGTGCTGAAAAGAGGGCCCGAATGTGGTGTCACGAAACTATACATGTATATATATATATATATATACGCGTTATTATTAGAGGTCAAGCCGAGGTGTATAGAGCACGTGGGCGTTAACAGTTTTGCAATTTTTTTCGCACTCATCGGCGATAGAGACGACCACATCGGCGAAAACAACTTTTAAAAATGGTAGAATTTTAGGTTCAATATATATATGTATGTGTAACTCGTAATGATTTCTGAGTCCCCCAAAAATCAATCGTTTATACGTTTGAAAACGTTTGTAAGTTTTCAGGCCAAGAGATCAGCGGCGATTGGAGCATCGTAAAATATAATGTTATTTATTAAATTTAATAAATGACAGCGTGTATATAGCAATGTTTAAAAAAAGAATGTCCATGACTTTCACTCTCGGATCAACGCGCGGTGACTCAGAAAATAGTCATCGCGGTGTTGGTTAACCTCGCTCGATTTTCATTGCCGAATAATCGAGCAAATAACCGCATCTTTCCGCGGACTCGGCTGCCTACTCGTTCCCCTTTGGCGTCGCGATCGGAGAAAGTAGATTCGCCTTACAAAAAATAGTCTCGGAGCAGGTTGTGCGTCCCGACACGCAGTCATCGCGCAGCTCAATCTATAACCTGTTATTCCTCGGTTTCACGTTACACCGGTTGTCGTTGATCGTTCCCGTCATTGGATGAATGAATATATACATATATAATATACGTGACATTGTCTCTCTCTTTTCATTTCTGACAACACGTCTGAAACGCAAAGGTCAATCGAAACGCACCTTCTCATTAATTTGCAGAATTCTAGACTTTCTATCGCCGCACATTACCTATATCTATGGCTCAAATATCCCGTAAACCTACTTTCTAGCCTCATTTTTATTTGCACGCGTCTCAAGATCACGTATATCTATGCACGATACGAATGCGGGAGGCTGGGAGTAGGGTGACACCTGTGAAACGAAAAAGTTTACAAAAAAGAGAAGGCCCAAGACGAAATCTATACGAGCTACGTTAGAAAACGTTGAAATGATATAAAAGAACACGTTCGGAGCTCGTAAAAGAATTTCCCTCGTCAATAATGAAATTGTCAATGATCGGGTTGGAGTCGCGTGGGAAATAGTTATTTCGACCTTTTATTTTTAGTGTTGAAAACGATCGGTTTATTTCACGACGACGATGCGCGACGAGGACCGGCTATCTCGATAAGCGAATGATTGCGAATAAGTGCCGGCAGCCAGGAGATGCTCCAATTTATATC
>JAPYZR010005882.1:0-12766 GCA_030522945.1 Trichopria nigra
GCGACGATGCCACATTTTCTGTGCTCGAAACGTATTCATAATCGATCTCTTTCCCGCGATGTTCCTTTCTTTGTCTTACCGAGGGAACCACCTTAAGTACCGATACCGGCATTTCCATTTCGCGCGCTTCATCATAATGAATGGAATTTGGGAAAATTTTTAACTTTTTACAATATGTTCGTGAACAATTAGGTCGTGTAACATCTTGAATACCTGAAATAAATGTCCGCCTATATATAAAATAAACGGTTGCTTAAAGCTTGGGGCCTCCGGCAACTGCAACGTCAGGGGGCTAACCGCCGAAATTAGGACATTAACCTATAAAATCTAGACGATTTGTACGCAATGTCGGCCAGCTGGTCTTTGCCTGCTCGAGTACCTGTCATAAATGTGATGGCTGTAAAGATCACCTGTTATTATTATTACCTAATTTACGCGTTATTTACGATGCTCCATATTTTACTATTTAAGGAGGGTTCATTCAAGCCGTGAATCAAAAATTGATATTTTGGCGCGCTTTAATCTTGTTCAAGCGATGCGTGCCTAATACCCTCTTTCCATAAAACTGATGTCACGCTGGTTTGGATGAAAATTTGTGGAAAACAGTTATACGTATATAGCTTTATAAAAAAATGTTCAAGTAAATATGGCTATAAGGTAGGTTTATTTCTTTAACTGTAAACTTTGTCTTGAATCGATTTTTCATATTTTAAACTTAATTTTTATGAGATTATTTTAATCATCTCATATACTCAAATTATCAGGCATATGAAAAGAGCATAAAAAGTTTAAGTTTATTATTCTTTATTCTCTTAAGAATTCTGTTAAGATGAAGGTAGTTTTCAGAGACCTATTTAGTTATATTATATATATATATATATATATCAGTGTAATGGCCATATATATACCGGCGTATACAAAACTGACCTATTTAATTTGTCCTTCTCTACAAATTTCTTGAAGCCAAAACTGAACTATATATTTTTTCACCCGTTTTTATATTTGTAGACTTTTCTGGAAAATGTTACTTTTTGTAATGTGACACTTGTCATTAACTGGATTAAAAAAATATTATTTTATAAAACTTATATAAACTTAGAAAATGCTAAATCTTTTTTTTATGAAAAAAAAAATACAAAATAAATAAAATATTTGAACAATAACAAAGTTTTTAAACAATATTATTAACTATTTAAATCACATCTGATGTTCAAATATGTCGGAAGAAATTCATCATCAGATTACGGAATTAAAGTAGATGTTTGATTAGTAATCGGATATCTGGAAATAAAGGATCACAGTAGTATATTATTATATATGTGCATACTCCGTCTCGCGAATATAGATCCCAGTAAACGAAAAGGGATTGAAGTTTAAAAAATGCGATTGAATGGGATTAAAACCATTGGAGAAACGTCATGATTGGTTGATATAATCCAATCACGGTTTTAATCCCATTCAATCCCATTTTTTAAACATCAATCCCTTTTCGTTTACTGGGATGAAATCTTGTTTATATTGAAAGGGATTCAGATAAGATGATCAATATTTTATTAAGACTAACTGAATTTTTTTTTCGTTTATTTTTTAATTTATTATTACATTCTAGAATTAATTCATTTCGGTTCAAGCAAAACAGTATACAATCATTATTATGTCGATGCTATGCTTAATATAGTCTTTTTGTTTACTGACCGTCTCACCGATCAAACTCATTTATCAAAATATTTAAAAATTAGAGTGCATGAATAGTGTGATTCGTCATACAATTTTAGGCAATCAAGTCCGATACAAAATTTTGATTTGATCGCTGCTTTGTTTATATCGAATTATTTCTATAATTATGAATGAGATACTTATTTTTGTTACTAACAATTATATATTAATATACAAGAAGATTGAAAAGAATATTTTTATGGGAAAATGAGACGTTAATGAAACTCATACTCGAAGTATATAGGTAAAAAGTAGTCTATTAATTTTCGATTTAGTCAAAATTCGATTGTTCGTGAATATAAATACAATACTATAGTAATTATTTATCAGTAAATAAAAATTAAGTAAATTTCAAATACTTCTAATTTCCACTAAATAACAAGTTTGCTCCCTTTTGGATACAGCCCATTTTCGAGCTAAGTTGAGTGGTTTAAAACTCTGTACAGCAAAAATTCCCACGAACTAGACAATAACTATAGACACAAATAAGCAAACTAGTTTTTTGTTACAAAACTATCTAAATATTGCACAAAATTAATGTATTTAAACTGTCCACAGCTATTTAAATACATGCACATAAAATAAATGGGTGAATGTAACATATTACCCAAATTCTGGGTTAAAAAGTGGACAAAAAATGATTAGCCTACTATTAGTTTTAAATATTAGGAATATTTGTAGCCAAAAACTGGACAGAAACTGTCCAAAAATGATCTACAAAAGTTATCTAAAAAATATCCATACAATCATATCCATACAATCGTTACATTTCCATTAAGAAACTGGCCAGATTTCAATAAGATATTGTCCACAAACTGGCTAGTAGACAAGTTTATTAGCCAAAAACTGGGCAGTATTTAGGCGCAATTTCTTCCAGGGCTCAACAATAATTAACTAATAATTATTAATTTCTAATAAATGAGCTAAATTCAATGACTTTCTTCAAAGTCAAATTGATAGATGTATTTTCTATGTAGAATAGTGAAGATTTAAAAATATTCTGTAAATATTTGTCAACTTGACGCAAAATAGTATATATATATTTAAAAAATTATGATGTCGAGCTAGAAAGTATTATTTCAATTTAATATTTTTTGTTATACATTAAATAATTCAATTTTCTCACTTCAGCATCAAATGTTTGCTTAGAAATTCCATCAAAGAAATGTTCGATCTCGCTTGTTAATGATTTATTACAATATTTAGATAAATTTATGTACATTAGATTATTGTTAATTTTTAATCTATATTTTTTTATATTTAGAGCAAAGTCACTGTTCGATTAACCATACAAATGTAGAATATAGTTGATTATACATTCGTATGGTTGCTACAATAAAAGTCTTTTTCGTGTGTCTGATGTTCCCACATTTTCCGCAACATGATCATTCACTGGTCCATCCATATAGGACTTCGCTAGACATAAGGTAGGTTAGTATAGTTCATGCAACCATATATATTTCACGTTTATAGCAAATACAGCCGAGTTTGTGCGCCCCTGGTCCAAAGTAGAAACAGTGAGTTTGGGGGTGAGGCCATTGGAAGATTCGCGTGGATGCGACGCGTCGCGTCGGTGAGTTTCGAACACAGAAAACGAATGTTTTAACGAATAAAGGCAGGGAAGCCTCAAGTCGGAGTAAGAAAGAACGTCGAAAGGGAAGGGAAGGGGACTGAAAAAAGACAGCTCGAACTAAATTCTGAAAGATGAAGAAAAAAATTGAGAGTGAAAGAGTGAGAGAGCATGGGAAAAAGGGGAAAGAAAGATAAAGAGAGATAGAGAGAGAATTTTGGCAGTCATCGACGATACCAAAGCCGACGGAGTGAATTACAGAACAAAATATAGAAAAATCTGAAAACACAAACACATAAAAAAGTATTGTTTCCATCATTTGTGTTTACATTTGTTTCTTTAATTAATGTAACGTAAGGCAGGTATCACATTACCTGTCATTATTGCTTACGAAAGTATAATAATCAGCCAATCTACTGTACTCACTAAGGTACCAAAGTGTACTTAAAAAGAGTATTCTGTGTAATGGTCAATTCAATAATATCCAACTTCCGAAAGTCCGACAATAACATGCGTTTGCCGTCATTCTGATCGCATCGTGCGCGGGAAACGTGAGTTTGCACAGGGAGATAATTTCGAATAATGATCCGCATCGTGTGGTCCCGAATCGAGGTATATACCGACCGATGTAAACGGTCGCCCTTGCGCGTACACAGCGGGGACAAGCGACTAAAAAGAAAGGAGGATGAGGAAAGAGAAAGACGGACAAGATGAAAGGATAAAATATGAAGCGCACGAGGGAGTAGAGTCCTCGGCGAAAGAGAGAAATTGGAGGCGAACTAAACGAAAAGAATGAAAGTGGAAGAGAAAGAGAGAAAGAAAGGCGAAACGATAGGGGGATGAGCAAAACAAAAAAAAAAGAGAGAGAAATTAGAGACGAAACAAAGGAAACGCTGGAGCGAGAGGGAGCAGAAGAGGGAACGAACGAAGCAAGGGGGAGTGGCGTTCCCCGCCCCTCCCGCTATCCATCCGTCGTGCGGGGTTAACGCACGACGGTAGACGCAAAAATCCCTCCAAGGTCGGTGCATCCCTATCCGTGCGTTCGTCCGGTGGTCACTTACTCCTTCCTTCCTTCGCCCTTCGACGTGCCCCACCAACGTGGCCCGCTGCAGACTCACCCACGCGACCAATCGCGACACTGCCGCAAGGTAAAGGGACGCACCGTCTACCGGCGTCTAAGGCGGGTGGCGGGGGGTGGGGCAGGGCACGCACGAGAAACGAGCGAGGATCGCAAAATGCAACCGGAGCGATTGCTTTTTATTCGCAGCGATATATAAGTGTGATGATGTATGTATGCATATATATGTATATACATGATAATGCCGCGTAAACGTGCTGCACTTTTTAAACGTTTTCCGTTCGATTGCTTTGATTGATGTATTTATTTAAGTATGAAATGCACAATTTTAAGGGGGGCGTATAATCTAAAGAAGATTACAATGTTTACGGAACTCAGGCAAAACTTCCCTCAAAACAACAAGTATTGATATTATCGTTTTCTCAAAATTGTATAACATTATACAGAGTGGTGAAAAAGTATGGAAACACCCTGAAATGTCACAGGGTTTGACTATTAAACAAACGAACATGGCCCTATTCGAGGTAATTCTGAACGATGAATTTAATGGTGACCTTCATTTTGACCTTGGCGATAACCTTCAAGGTTATTTCAAGGTCAACTTTGTTTTTTTTTTTCAAATAGAAACCGCCCTTCTTTAATGCGACTATCGATAGAGCGAGAAATTTTACATTCAAATATGTTTCGAAGTTATGAATCCGGGATAACCTTAAAGGTCAATTCAAGGTTATTTAAACTTAAACGAGACATGGAAACCTGTAAAAAGAAAAGCTTCTCCAGAATTGTGTTCATCAATTAACAACTTTTTTTTTTGTAAGTTGACCTTGAAATGACCTTGAAGGTTATCGCCAAGGTCAAAACGAAGTTCAGTGCGTAGTGCTAATTAAATTTATTTAAATTACAAATTTTCAATTAAATAACATCAATTCTATCTTGTATTTTTATGGTTTAAAATTCATATAATATGTGTCTAGCTTAATTATAATCATTAGATAGATTTATATTTATTCGTAGATTTAATACGAACATTTTTATAGCTGCATAAATTTTTTAATTCTGTTAGTAACCTCGTTATTATTCTTTGAATTATTAGTATTCTACTAATTTAGATTTAGAGAGTATATATAACGAAATTATTGAACTCGAAATGAAATAACTACATATAATATAGTTATTTATTATCTCTATAAATTTCTTGGAGTGAAATTTCACTTCACCAAGTGCGGTAATTGAGCTACTCTTGTAAAGGAGTGACATTTTTGGAGTGTAAATTATTCGACTCACTCCGATGTAGAGTAAAATTTCACTCTATGATATTTAGAGAGTAAGGTAGAGTATTGCGAACCACATTTGTGACGAGAAGCTTTGAATCAAGAATACATTGATCATATTTACCATCTATTCTTGTTTAAATAATTTATTATTAACATAGTAAATAAGTCGAATAAGTGATAACCTCTCTCAATTGGAAAACTTGATATAAGTAATTAATTTAAATATACATTTGACGATAATTTGTATATTCGAAAATAAAGATAACTTAACCGTAAATTTGAACTATTTAGAATCTTTATTTTTAATTAATATTGTTGTTATTTTCATCATTTTTATATCTTCCTTTTTTCACCGTAGAAAATTTTCCTAGAAGCACTATTAATAACGAAGAAATGGCGAAATTGTCGAAAAAAATGACAAACGCAAGGAAACTATAAATAATGAGAAGAAAAGGATAATCGAGGCCTTGGATTCTCGCCAAAATCTAAGTTTTAAGAAAGGCTCAAATAGTCAGCATATATATCCGCAATATTATGCTTTACGGCATTACAGTATTTCGTAAAAAACTTAAAATTTTATGTGTTTTAGATATTTTTTCGATAGCACTTGATTTTGTTCCAAAGTCGCTTGTTATATTGTCACTATTTTTTATTGATGGCATGCCTGCTCATATCTTTGTTGTAAAATTAATTTTATTTATTATTTAGATATATATAGTTTTATTCGTTTTAAATACACTTATTTTTCTATAATACTTTTTCCACAAAACGCCCTCTCTATAGATATTGTCGACTTTATTCCAGAAAACCAAGTGGATTATCACCTATTTCATAATTACATTTATTTCATGTGTAATGTTATGGCAAAATGGGTACATTGAAATCAATACATACAGGCAAAGAGCTAGTTGTAGTAGATAAAATAATTGATCAAAATAGAAAAATATAAAGACATGCTTTCATTCGAATAAAAAATTATTGAATTTACTGAATGAAAACATAAAATGTATAATATAGACTATTAGGTTTGTCATTTTTCTAAATAATTTAATTATTGTACAATGTAGTGTATGTGTGGTGATAATTTCAATTTCCCTTTTTTTCCTCAAGTTGATCTTTCTAATATAAAATATCATACATGAAAAATAAAATGTTGTCTTATAGTTTCACTTGATTTTAATATTTAATTACTAACTTATAACGTCAATTACTTCTTGCTTATAAGAAGCCTATTTTTGTTTATTTTTTACCGTCTTTTCTGTAAGCTACAATTTTTCGATAGTCTGTGAAATTTTATTTATTGTAGAACGTTTTTAATGGTTTCTTTAACTCTTCGGTCCTTTTCAACTTATATAATTAAAAATTTGCTTATGTTTCTTAGGACTGATAGTAAATAAATTTGGGTGTTAGTAAAAAAAAAAAAAAAAAAAACAATTATGATGCAACGTGTTATTGTATTGAACCATGAGGTTATCTTATCTATAACGTAAAATTCAATAAATTGTAAATTCACCACTTTTTCATAGAGGGAACATCTTTACCTCATGATATAAAACAGAACGACCGGTCGATCTTTTTCTTCGCAACGAGAATAAAAAATAAATAAAAATTAGACTTGTATTTTTTTCCATATCCCCTCGTATTTCTCTTCGGCTTCTATATACGCTGGTCGTAAAATGCCGACATCTTTTCGTATAGAAATCTGCACGGCCCTGACTTTGGAGGAATAAGCTATATGAAACGAAAACTAGGCCAATTGAGAACCCCACAAGTGACCTTGTATCAAATCCCCCTTGTCTAAAATGTCGAAAAAAATCGTAGCTCTCAGTCACTACTACGAATCCCTCGTCTACAGTTTTATCATCGACCATATTTTGAAGTACTATATAGTGTTATTACACATATCATTAAATATAATAATGTTCGATTGTTTCTGTTAACCTTATAATAAGATTATTTTTTGCTTACGTGATCATTATCGCCAAGTCTCAAAAATAGACCCCCTGTTTTAGAAACAGGAAGTAAAACTTTTCATTTTGTAAGTATAGTTGTCTGCCGTGGTGTGCGTTATTGCATCTCAGGAGATATAGACTAACATGTAAAAAATATTTTTAAAACATGTGTTTTTCATCGCCGACTGTATCACAAGTAGTCTGGAGTGTGTGCTAACTTATATCGAAATGCATCGCTTATGAATCCGGTGTAGTTCATTGATATAAATTTGTAAATATTGTTAAACTTTTCATCTTTTGATTTCATGTGGGCTCTTGTGTGGTGATTGTGCGATTAACCCATTTATTTCTTTGTCGTTGACCGGTAGTGTTCTGAAAAACTGCATAATAATGTACCTTACTCGATTATTATAATGCTTAAACACATAGCTCGATTTTATCTCAATTTCATTTCTGAATAGGAAAAAATATGCTGAAGGTTAAAATAAAGCCCACACGAAATTCACAAACGAAGTAGAGGATGACAATATATAATGGCGGCACAAAATAAAGTGCAATTAAAAAAGACGGCTAAAAATACTACAATATATCGCAGAAATATTCAATTTTTCGGATTTTTGCATTTATAGTTATTTCAACAAAATATTATATAATTCAATGAGTTCATATATCTTTCGACATCCGCATTTATGATAGATTCAGTTATCAATGTTTCAAAGTTATCTATTGTCTATTTGCGATTATATTACACCAATCTGAATCGTTTAATTTGCATTTCTAATTGATTAATAACCATAATTGACTTGAAGATTTCCAAACATTTGTCCGCCATATTGAAACCGCCATATTTAAATAATTTAAATACTGAATTAAAAAAAAAATACACCAAAAATTTTAGTTTTTTTATTTATATCCTAGAAATTAAAGGAAAATTGATTTATCTCTAATTTTGAAAAGTTATCGTAAGATCAACTCTACTGTAAGAAACAACACATGTAAACTAAGGCGGCCTCTTAGAATTGGAAATATATCTGATAAATAGAGAGTTTGTACTAATGAATGAAGTTTATAATAAATGCGAATATATAATATTATGCCTTTTACTGAAATGACTGAAGAGATATAGGATATCTGAAAAATGGATCAGGATGTTAAATTTAAGTTACATTTTCATTTATTTTTTGCTGATGATGCCGGAGAAGTGTCATTCACCGTGACCGAGCATAAAGAGAGAAAGACTAGTTCCGATAAGTGGTGCAATCCCGCTATAACGATTCTTTGGGAATAAAGATAACAATGTTTACTATCATTTATGAACATTCATTTTCATAGACAACTACAAAACGTCATTATCTCAACATATCAATATAGTTTGTCTTTATAATTTTGATATAATAATTTTTTATTATACAATACAGAATAACATAGTATTTTTTACAAATGAATAAAATAGACTATGTTTCCGATTGTAATTTCTTTTAATTCACTTACTTCACCATCAAAATATTATTCATCAATTTCATCTAGTACATGATACAGATTGTTGGAAAACGAAGAAAATTACGCTAATATATCCTCGTGATCGTATTTGAAATAGCTTGACCAGAACTGTGTCCCACATATCCATCAGTTTCCATTGACATTTTTAATATTTCGTATGACACAAAAGAAAAACTGACTGTCACAATGATGGCAGACAACATTATTATCCATTCATTCTAGCCTTTTTCAATGACTTTGACTTCGATGCATCAGGACGCAGCATTATTATGCGCTACTGAACCATTTTGCATGTGTACGGAACTCCGTTAAATCCTATATAGTGTCATCTTCACCAAAATAGCCCTTTTTTTTGGTCTGGCATATTTGGATGGAATATACAACAAAGTTCATCATTGTCAGATAAATCATCCTGTCGAGTTTGTTTGTAATTATTAATTCATGACCTTTCTCACAATTTGTCTCTAAAGAAATATCCAGGCAGCATGCAGTTTGGAAATAAGAAAAGTTACAAGCTAACATCTATACACATTTATACTTCGCAAACGATCGTTTTATAAGTTTCGAATGTATATATAATCGTCCACATGTATAATATATCACATGATATTTCAACAATGATCCTTTTGTTTTTTAACAAAAGGAGTGAACATGTATTACGACAAATCTAAAAAACTTAATTAATTATCGATTTTTATTTATATTAAGATAATATCTGCAAACTTTTTCCGAAATTACATAGAACATCTTGTACATATACTATAGCAGCAACTGATTTCGGCGACATCCAAACCTCTCCCTTCTTAAAGCGACGGTTCGGCGCCACCGAAAATTAATCCAAACGACAGATTCTTAACATCTGCCTATCCAGAATTACACGCGGGTTATTTGCGCGACATAACTAATTCGGCGAGTTGTCGATCCGAGGGTCAAACTCGTGTGGCTCTTGTCGGCGATTGAGGGGAGGACCGATATCAAATATTTTCATTGGATGGCAGAATGCGATGTCGGTTGTTCACCCGTCCTCCTTCAGCCGCTGATGCACTTCTCTCACATGCGTTTTTGCCAACGAATTTCTTCATTCGCTTTTTCGAAGCGGTACAATGCTATGTACGACCTTGGATTCTTGGGATTCGTTTATCCAGGATACCGCGGGGGGAACATCGGATTGAGTGTCGAGCTCATGTTAAGACGCACATGTGATTGGATAAAAACGTTGTCAGGGTATAGTAAAAAATGTTTTCGAAATTAAATGAAAAGAAAACTTTATATTTCCAAGTTTTTGTTAAAAAGGTTTTTGGGCAATTAGAAAAAAACATGGCGCGCGTAAATAATGTCATTTCAACCATATTATTTTATCACAAAACCAAAGCAAAAAAACAGTAAATATTTTCGTTTTAAATAGAATATGTTGAAAGTTCACCATCTTTATAAATTAAAAAATTATTTTTTTCAAATTATATATGCCATATTGAAAAAAATATTTTTGGAATGAGTGATATTCTTTATTATTCTGGGAAGTAATATAATTTTTATATATTAATATGATGTAAAATGTTCCAAATCAATATGTGATTGAATCCGAGATCTGATTAAAAGCAAACTGTAATAGATGTATTAGGGTATCACTTGAAAAATGGTAAATTAAACAATTTTGAAAAAGTAAATAAAAATTTAGCATCACTTTAGCAAAGGTTTAATGTAACAAGACTTTTTTCAGTTTAGAAAGACTAAAAAAGGTTATAGGTAAAAATCATGAAAAAGTTTCATTTCGAAGAACACGCAGTACACGAAGCGAAGCATTCGATGAACTAAACGTCGAGGTCTAAAAAAATATCGGGTCGTTGCTTTTATAGTCGAGAAGTGCATTGCGTCGAATCGTGAAAGGGGCAGACTCGTCCTTTGCCGCGTACGACAACGAGACTAAATAGAGACGGCGGTGTTGCACATCAGAGCTGCACTCGAGGAGTGCTATATCTTTGTTGTTGATACGTAGGGCAACGCACTCTCACTCGTCAGCAGTCGGCTACAGACGCAAAAATAAAGCACGACGTGTAGACACTCGCTTCGCTGCACTCCTCAGCCACCCCCCGCCCCAATCTGCACCACACTCCGCACTATATGCACTCGTCTCTTGCCCCTCTGCGTAGCTGCACATTCGCCCACGAGTCGCATCACGTGCGTTCGCGACGTACTTCGACTCGACTTTTATAATGAGGTCCTTTATACTATACGCAGCTGCTTATCAAAATCTCGGTCCATTTTATTAATTGACTCGTTCATTAGTCAGTTTTCAATAATTTCGACATTTTTGGATAATATACCTTTTCATTATAATTATCCGATACTTCAGTCACGATGTTCCTAATAACATTACGATGCATGCTTATAAACGTTATAACGTATTCAGCAATCACCTCCTAAATTACAAAGTAGTCATTTGTCAATGATTTAAATATCTTCTTTTCCGTTTTTTTTTCCTTTAATTCTTCTTCGTACCGGAATGTAGAATGTGTTTATATAAATAATAGAAAATTTAACGTTTCGGCTGTGGTGTTTCAGCTCTCTTCAGAATTTATTCTAGTAAAACAATTTAATAAAATTGTACAAATGTGATGGCAACAATTTTGTTAAATCAAAAATCTTACGAATAATACTTTTTACATTAATTAATGGAATCCTGATGGTTTTACAATATTATATGTATTCTTAAATGGAATGAGTTTATAGATGATACAATTAAATCTTTTCTTTTTCAATGTATTCCCTATACGTTCTTAGTATTGGACAAAATTTTTTGACAAAAATTATTATATGAGGGTTGTTCACTATTCTAGATTATGTACGGACCATTTTTCAGCCTGTCTTTAGTCATTTGTCATGGGGAAATGTTACATTATTTTCGTTAAATTTATAAGAAAACTGATTTTCAAAATACTATAAAAATTTCGCCGATAACTTACGATAGCATTTTTACATCTCTGGTACAATGCTAAATTTGGTTTAGCAGTGTGAAAACCATTTTATTTAGACAAGCAATAGTGAATTCACTTTTACCATTTTTTTTATCATTTTCATACCTTATGTACTGATTTCAAAAATTTTAATTTACATTCATATTGCAGCAAATGTTTCAGGTCCAATATACTTAATATTTTTTTTTGTTCTCAATAAAAGTTCACATTTTTCAAGAAAACCAAAAATATCGAAAATCCTTATAAATTTAATCGCTGACAATTTCGTGGGCACTTACCAAGAAATAATATTTACGTTATACCTTATGTTTAAGTAAAAAACCGCACGTGACCAGTAATTAGACAGTTTTGATTGAAAATTTCACAAAGAATCACCTTCTGAAATGACATTCGACATTTCTCGGACAGCCTGCTGATTTCACTAGTGATAAGTGTGGCACTGAGAATCAGCGAATAGTCGTTGATTGAATCAGTAAACTACTTCTGTCACTGATTCATAAGTTAAACTTAAATTTCACTGAAATAATCAGTGAAATACAGTCCACTAAATTAATCAGTAAAATCCACATTTCGTCCTCTCTCCATCTTTATTTATCTACCTAAGCATACATAACAGTTTCATCGTCACTTTATTTTTAAACAATATAAACTTTTACATGATTTAAAAGTTCTGCATCAGCTGCTTAAATCAGTGATTAATG
>JAPYZR010005883.1:0-45729 GCA_030522945.1 Trichopria nigra
AATATCAGACAAGAAAAAAAAAAAAAAAAAAAATTTTCTTCTCCCATTTTATATTCCTCGTAAAATTTTATTTTTTTATTTTTTTTTTTTTTTTTTTTTTTTTTTTGTAATAATATATACAGATAAGAAAGTCGAAAAATTCCGATGAAATTATTCGAAAATTCCAAAATAACATCGACGTTCGATTTTTCTAAAGAAGAAATCATAGAATATGAAAATTTAGAGGTTAGGTGATCACTTATGTACTTCTTCATACTATAGCCTACTTGATGTGTTACGTGTTAAAAAAGAAAAGATTAATTGTTCTCGGCATCTTGTCAAGGAGCAATGCGTCATTAACGCGAAATTAGTGAAATAACAAGAAAAAAAAAACGGGTGTCTACTACTCGGCATCTGTTATCGATCCGACTAATATTAGAGAGCTGATAAGAGTGTCCTATGGCATCTTTATTCATTGTCGTCGCGATCATTATAGAACGATCTGCTGAAAAAAGATAACGAAATCGTTTTAGCGCCATGCGAACGATTTGCCCCGCGAATGGCCGAACGCTCGAGTGATTCCCTCCTCGCGTCTTATCGCTGTTATCTAATATGCGCGAGTGGTAAGTTTTTATATTTTTTCCCGTCTTAAAGGAGGAGCTCGGCTGCTGCGTTTGTTATTAAAGGTAACTTAGGCTCGATCGTTTTTTTATTTTTTTTACTGTCTTAAAATAATTCAAGAAAATGTAAGAAATGTAGAAAATAGAAATTTCATTTGGTTCGTTATTGCTTGTCCTTCAGTATATAAGATTAAGCAAAACAAGAAAAAACGTTTAAAAATGTACTCTAATTTTATTGTCGTTTACCGATATACTTTAATTAAATTCCAAAATTAGAAACGACATAATAAAAGTCCTTTTTTAACAGGATTGTTGAAATAAAATGTTTGTTATTAATAAATTCCGTATAACAATGTTAATTAATTTTTTTTTTCAATACCAATATTTGAAAAAATAAATGTATAATAAAAGAATTTAACACATATTAAACAAATGTAAAACGTTGGTGAATTGAAACCTGTCTTTTTCGCAGAAATAGAAATCGAAGCAGGTAAACTTTATATACGTATAGAGCACGAAGCCTGTAATGGTTCTAAAATGTGAAGTTACGTCTGGTCATGTTTCTTTAATCAGTGTCATAATGGTTCGCTAGTAGATAAATGCTGCAAGCGATACCAGAGTTAGTCAGTAGTATTGCGAATTTTACGAGTGGAGTATCGAAGAATTCTTTTTCTTATACGTATTCGCCATTATTTTCGTTCTTCAATTCATTGCATTCTTTTATTTACCAGATCAACAAATAATACAATATTTGACGATTGTCTTTAGGCATTTTTCTTTTTATAATTAATTGTTAAAAAAAGAGGTTTTTCTTTCATGTGACCTTTTTCAATTTATATATGTATTTTTTTTTGCTTACAATAAAAGTTAGAAAATATAAATTCTTATTGAAAAATTATTTAAAAAATCGTCATTCGAAGCATTTGTCTTCAACTTTAGTTATCGACTTTTTTTGTACTAAAAAAGTGTTGTTTTCCTGATTTCTTTATACTCGCATACATCTACTGACATACGAAATAAAATAATAATTGCATGTAATAATGCAATTGAATTCTAAAGTAATACTTTTGCATGATTTATATTATTCAATTATTAATTGAATTTAATTAAGAAATACAATATAATCAATACAATTAAATAATTACATAAATTACTTATTTTTTTTTTGTATGTTCTCGTTAATGATATTCAAATGTTTGAATATTAAAAAATATTTGTTTTGAATTTTTTGAAAAAAAAAAAACAAATTTTTTTAACGTTGGACATTTTGAATGTTGAATTTTGTCTTAATTTTTACGTTGACCTTTAATTTCGATATTCAACATTAATTTAGATATGTTTCTAAGCGTTGCTATGTTTATACGAATAACATAACCTTCGCAAAACATGAACAAAAAAAAAAAAAAATGAATGACTATAGACTACACTATTTTGATCTAATTTTGCCTACTGATTACTAATATATCAATAAAAAAAGGCCCAAAAACATGATGTTTATTAGTGTTTTGCATTCATCTTAAAATATATAAATTTAATGGAAAAATTGTTTCCAAAATTAAACGAAGAGCAAAAAAATTTACACGAAAAAGTTTTGCGTGTCTCATTTCAGACAGTACCACGTTTTCTCTATTAGCGAAGATATTTCTTGACATTGTAATTACGTTAAAAAATGTTCGAAAACTTTGAAACGTCAAAATAAAAAGTAAAAATCACAAAAATTAAAATGAATTTTTATAAATTTCATCGAAAAACTTGGACGAAAGATTTTATCAGACGAACTCAGGCAACGGGCACGCAGGAACGAAAGTGAAGACGGTTCTTATGAAGAAAGCCTGGAAAAACTCAGTGCCCCGTTGTATTGTACGCGATAATAACAAACTCGCACACCAGTTGGCTTGGGAGTTCGTTGAGCCTCGTGTGTGCTCCACATATTACGACCCACGTGCTCGAATCGCGCATTGCATGTGCGAACGTTATACCAATTATATGCTCGTATATATATATATATATATATACCGGGATTACAAGTCCACGTACACCAGGCGAGGCGTTTGTTTAAACATTCGAGACGGCAAACACAGAAATGAGACAAAAAAAAACACGTACACAATTGCACAGATCCCCCATCCAATCATCATCTTTCATTGAGCGTTTCTTAATTTGAATAAAAAGAAAATCACTTTCTTACATTTTTTAACGTCTCATTAGTGTAATTTAATTTCGATCAATTTACGACATTTTGTTGATAATAATGATGTTTTTCATGTTTGATGATGTTTTAGCGACGTTTCTTTTGTTTGATGTTGTTTTATACAGGTGATGATTCGTCGTGGCACGGACAGTTGTTGATGGATGTTTGTCAATATTCCATTAACGTTCATCAATGTTTCTTGATGTTTGACAAAGTTTAGTCGATGTTGATGATAATTTTTAAAGATATTTACATTATTCTCTGATGTTTTATGACTTTCTAATGACATTTTAAGTGCCATAAAACATCATTTGTTAGAAATTATTTGGTCTTTTAGAACAGATTGATGATGTTGTTATCTCGCGCAGACTAACATTTCATTTACGTGATGTTCATTTTGTATTCACTTGATGTTTTGTTATTTATGTTGACATTTCAATGCGACTTTTGAATATGTGAAACATCAGAAAATAATATCAATCGTTATATTGTCATCATCAATTGAAAAATTCACACCAGTGATGTTATGTCATCAAGTGATGTTCGATCAACTATGATATTGTTACTTAATGAATATGACAATATTTCTTTTATATATCAACTCAGTTGTCTGTTTGTAGTCAACAAAAATTGATGAACGTATTTATTAATAGTATTTGATTGATGTTTCGTTAGAAGTAATCAATTATTGATGTTAATGTTCAATGCTTGATGTCAATGTTCAGTATTTGATGTCAATAATGCTCATTTAGTGACGTTCCAAACAAAAAAAAGACGTTGATAAGTTTTCTCGATGTTATTTTTATGTCTGACGATTGCATTTGATGTTTTCATCAATGTTGACACGACGATGTTTAAAATTTAAAAAAAGGTAACATTATTGTAACGTGAGTAAGTTTGGTTTTAATCTTCCAAAATGTTTCGAATCAAACATTGGCTACAACAAAACTAATAATAATAATAATAATGATAATCATAAAAATTATAATAGAAACAATAATAATAATGATAACAATAAAATCAATGATAAAAAACAGCGACATTGTTTATCGAATATCAATGAATACTATTATTATCAATAGAAAATGTGCTAAGAAACGTGTGCTTGAAACAAAACGCATTCAATAAGTAACATTCCAAATACGAATGATACTTTCTTGCGGGCACTCGCACGTGTTCGTATCAGCGACGCTTTTATTTACGCACAATGGCGCGTGCGCAAATACTTTGTGCGATTCGTATGCGTGTGTTTGTTTTACAAACACCGCTCGTCGTATCTTTGCTCGTTTTTTTAATGGTGCCTATATAGCTGTGCGCCGCTGAATATGTATATAGGAGCGAGCATTCAGCGCTGGGATGCGTTTGGAGTCGCTTACGTACAAGGGCTAACCGAGTTAAGTAACTTCATCTGGCGACCAATGAACATCGACCGGAGCAAAATGCAGAAAAACCATTCGCCGTAAAATTATCTCGGTGCGTTCGATGCATCTCCGCGACAATGGGCCGGAATTGATGTTTCACTCTTGCAAAGAATCGAATTTCACCAATTATTATTTCCATTTTATTTATAATTATGTGAATTCTCGACATCGGGAAAACCATCATCGCGATTGTGATTTGTCATCGTAGCACAATAACGTATATATGGTACCCACTGTTGTTGGCGATTGCGTCGACGCCATTGAGATCTTGTCAACAAGATCGTGATTATCAGCACTGTTATCAACATTTTTTTGTCATTCAATACATCATCATCATCTCCGTGGCTCTTATCAACATTGAGACCATCTTCATCACCGGTATCAAGATCAAGATTAGGGCCCTCTATCAACTTTCAAGTTTACTCCTATCGTGATTTTTATTTACATGTAATGATCGTATTTACAATTAAATTGCACTATATATTGGAAATGATATATATAATCATCAATGATGTATTGGCCGTGAAGTCAACGATAACATTGCCGCATCCGCGTGTGTTTGATGGTTGACATGGCCGTTTTTAAAAGCGACTCATTATCATTGACATCAACATCACGTTATCAACGCGCAGGTCTTTAAATTTGCCGACACAATTATCGACGTTGAGAAACGTTCGTATTAATGATCGCACGAATTCAATGACGCGCATAATTATGATCCTCATTTTCACGGTCATGGTTGACATCTTGATTCTGACAGACGATGAACAACGATAATTGGTATGACCACATTAACGACAGACATCAGATCTGATATCCTGCACATCAGAATCGTGATGTGAATCACGAACATCATCAGCAGGATTACAACGTCTCATATTATGTATTGTGATCGGGTAAGAAGGGAATTATCGCATCCGAGTGCGGAACTTTTGTATATTATTTCGAACGACTTTTTCTTCGGGATGACGCGCCTTATCGTTCGGCGATCTTCGCGCCTCGTAACGTAAGAGTAGAGCGCGATTATATATTTACGCGTGCACGTGTATATATATGCGCGTGGGGAGGCCGATATTGACAGTGATTTTTGCCGTCTCGTCGTCGTCGAGGCCTCGCGAGCGAACGAAGCGAGATAAGGTTCTATATAAGCGTTTCGCGAAAGACGATAACCGCCTCCTCGAACTATACACATAAGAATCTCTGAACCTTTCGAAAATCAGCGCGCGCTTTCGTTTGTTTGTTTGTTTCTTTTACGCCTCTGAAGGACGCTCGAAGCGAGAGGAAACGCTAAAAATTCTGCCGAGTTCCAAAGTTGGAGGCCGCCTCGTATTTACGCGGCTAATCGCGATGTCACTTCGATGCATCATTTATATATATCATCGTATACAGTGAATCTAGCTGCAACTTTCGCGAAAAGGCTTTCAATCATATCGATCTCTCGATGTTTTCTCGTAAAAATTGTTGTTTTTTTCCCGACGACATCCGCTCGACGGATGAGAATCGTATACAAAAAGCATCGCTAACCGCGAGCATGCGTATAATTACTTTAATGAATAAAGGCGAACGATGGGAGGAGGAAAAGTCATTGTCGTGCGAGGAGGAGAAGAGCGGGACGTATAGGAGGATGCTAATGCGCGGGAGAAGCCTTGGCTCGCAATCCCTCCGTGCTCTCGACGAGGATGCACGAGTACCGGTTCACGTGCTTATATTGGCTCTCATGGAAATCAGGGTCCGACTACTGATTCATTGGCATTTACGCTTCATATTATGCCATGTGCGATCGGCCGATTAATGTCGCGCGCGAACCGCTTCTAAGAGCGATTTACGAGCTCGTGAGCGAGAGGCGAGTTCGAGATAAGATAATTTCTCGCCGAATGGACGAAAATAAACGGGAAACATGATATAGAGGAGGAGGAGGAAGAATGGAGACACTGAAAGGGAAATCGTCGATACGAAAGTGCTATGCCGATAGGCAAAGTCCGATTCGCGGATTACGATAACGACACGTGATAAAACACGCGAGTAAAAGTGCATCGATTAAAACTACCGTCTACGTCCGTCTAATTCTGATTGACAATAAAGTTACATCGGCGAAAGCCAACGCAAAACTTTTCAACGTGCAAACACCAAAACTCGAAGGTTGAAATGACGAAAGCGAAGATTTATATTAGACTTGTGTTTGTCATTTAATTAAAACAAAATATTTATCCTGCCGCTACTTCTCCGCTGGATTTACAGTATACAATAAAAGTGTTTCCTACATTTTTTTCTTTTTTTTTTTTTCTTTTATATCGTTCGTGTCAGCCGCGTATTTGTTTAAAGCCGAAAATGTCGAGAGTGGCTTCATTTATTTCTTCACCGTCGATAATTTATAGCGCCCATAACGCGAGACTATACGTTTTTATCTCGATTCTCGTTTTGCGAAAAATGTACAATCATCACAGCGTAAAAAGAATTTTCTCGGCGATTTTAAAAAAAATTTTTTTATTTCAAAACAGCCGTATTAATGAGTATACGCAGCGCGGAAATGAGCGACGATACATCCTAACCAATACTAATGGAACTATCGGCATCAAAATTCAGTTATAACGGCACTCGTCGGTTTTGACTCGGGCGCGGCATTCATATATTCGACATCTAATGCATAAAACATTTCTTTTACGAAGAAGCCTTTTGTGAAAAATGCTCTCTTCTCCACCATCACGAATCCCAAGGAAATAAACCAACGTTACGTTTTTTTATGCCGATTCTTAACGAATTTTTCCGGTTACATTTGCATAATGCCAAGGGTCAGGGTTAGCAGCGATCAAAAAAAAAAAGCGATTTTTCCCATCAGCGAGGCGGCGGCAGGCGATATAGAAAGAGCATCCTCCGCCATCAGGATCTTCGACAAGAATTTACGGGTAGGAGGGTACCCGAGAGCATGACATAAAAAACCTACGACCTTCCCGCCTCCCATTGTCCCATATTCGTCACACCTCTTTCGCTGCTCGCCGCACCGCGTCCTAAGCCATAACCGATTCTATATACTTTATATTCTGGCGAAGGTCAACGGGCCAGCCACGTGCGAGTCGACGTCTTAAAACAAACTCCTCCGAGCGATATAGATATAGAGATTACGCGCAAATAGCGCTGGATCTTTATCGAAAATACTTTGGTGATTTTTCCAGGAAGATCCGCAACTTTCGGATTTTTACGGTTGATAAATTCAATTATGTTCACTTTTTACTTTATATATTCTTCGACAAACCAAACGCAAAATGAGATCATTCACATTGACATATGGAAACGTACGTTCAGTAAATAAATATGTAATGATCATTGAAACTCGTTACAATAAATAGGACGGATGCAATTAAAAGATCGAATGTGAGAAATGATTGCCGTTTTGAAGAACCCGTCCCCGATCAATTATCATTTTCTAAAGCGTCCTTTACCAATTCGTTCCGGAAAACGTGGGATCGAGTGTGAAGATTGAGGTTATTGGGTTAGAAAGCGTTTGGGACCTCTTAAAAATTCAATGATTCGGTCCGTTTCTTTCGTGTTTAGTCATATAGTCGCCGAAGTGAGTCATTGCTTTGGTCACGTTCTTCGCTATATCCCAATCTAAATTTCGTTAATGTATTTACTACAAATTACGAATGACCTCAAATTACAGGATGAAAGAACCGGACGACTCAAGGGAACCCCCCCGACGCAATTATCACCAAGTGTTGGGTGCCAAATTGCATAATCCGTTAGAGAATTTTGGTTCAGTCATTATTTTCGTCCACGTTCAATGTACGATGCGTCTGAAGAATTTAGAACGTGAATCAGCAATTGAACAGACACCTCAACGTAATCCCCCCAATCGTCGGATGCCAAATAATAAACTCGTAAAGTATTTTGTTCGTCAGCTGTGATTTCTATTCATGCCCAAGAAACAATCTAGGTACCCCAAGAATTTAGTACGACAATCAGCAAATGAAGGGTCTATAATCCTAACTACTATAAGGCGTTTACCATAAACTACACCAGGACGGAGAAGCCCTATCCTTAAGGATTCTCGATTACATCTACTGCTGATGATCTGCAATTTTGTAATGCGAGCGCGAGTAATGGATCGATCGGAACATATTTATCAGGGTTGTCATCATTTTAGTGCTATGTCTGGCAACTTTCCAGGACGTACAATTGGGAGAAATGAGTCCTACCGTTCATGTAAACATGGTGCTGCCTCCAGAGGTGCTGGTACTGCGTCCAACGGGCACTAGCACTGTCATCGTGTATGGAGGGTAAAGGCGCGTGAATCTGGTGGGCGTGCGTCGTCGGCGGCAGGGGTTGCGGGTTTTGTTGCTGCTGTTGCGTCTGATGGGCCGGCGCGACCACGATGTGCGGGTGCGGATGCGTCTGCGGACCGGGGGGCTGAAGCTGCTGCTGCGGATGATGCGCCTGATGCAACACCACCGGTACCGGAGGCGGCACCAACTGTTGATACTCCATGCCGCAGCTCATCCGGTTACTTCAGAACCACATTTAACGCGAGTACGCACGATCACTTACTCGTCCACTAAAAAAAAGCGAGAGTCCTTGGAACGGGTGCACGAATCGTTTCGATTATTTCTCGTCAAAATCCCAAAACACCGTCAACGGTAACTTTGTCAATCACTCGACGCGTCGTTTTTGTCATTCGTTATCCGCGCACAACTCCCAAGGATGAAACTCGATATTTGGAAGGAAAACAAACAAACAACTGCCGGTCGCGCTATACTAGACGAAGAATCCGTCCTTGAGTTCTCTCTCCTGCGATCGCTATACTCTCACTCTCGATCGATCCTAGATCCCCTCGGTGCGATCAATCGTGAATCGCGAGATCTACTGGAATGTTACTTTTTCCCAATAACCTTCACCCCGACCTTGGCTCGGCGAAAACACTTCCGTATCTCAGAAACTCACTTGTTGCCGCACTCGTTGCCGAAACGTCACTGTTCCTGTGTAAAGGTATCGTCAAATGAACCAACTGGGAATCGTCGCACTTTTCGCGAAATGCTCGTATGGCACGAGCGCGTGTACCGTATTCGACCGATGGTCTGGCAACTCGAAAAAGCGTTGGCACCAGCGCCGGACCCTCACGGTTTTGTCATCCGGAAATATTGCTCCGCCAGCGGCGGTTGATGACGACAACGTCGATGCAGCTTCGAGCACGTGACGCGTCCGAGCACGTCGTCGCGACGACTGTCAAAACCGACGGTGCGCGCGCGATGTAGCAGGGTGGGATTTCCGCGATTGGTTGCCCGGGGTGGCGGAAACTCACCGCCGATTGGCTGCACTAGCCCCGGGAACGGCGGAAGGGTGGTCTTAAGGGAGCGAGAGAGGCAGGGAGTTGGTCGGATGTTAAGGGAGGATCTTTTCCCAAATTGCCGACGATAATCTAGTGGAATGGAAGGAGAGGGTGGTGTTTTTCAGTGGCGAACATGATTTTGGTCAATACAGGAAGTGAACGGGATATCGACGACGAGAAGACTGAATGAGTGAGTGAGTGCGCGAGACAGAGAGAGAGAGAGAGAGAAAGCGAATGAGCGGCCCGGAGGTGTCTCGCGCGCTGTTCCGAGCTCCAAGAGACACTACGTCGCGGCGCTCGTCGTGGAGACGACTCCGCGCGTCGAAACACACCTAACCCAACCTCACTCCAGTCCGCCCCCGACGTGGCTCCAGCACGCGGTCCCCACTCCCGCTCGCTCAATTCCGCTCCTCTTTCCTCTCGGTACCTCTCGTATACATCGCCGCATATCTCTCTCGCTCTTTCCCACTTTGTCGTGACTCTCTCGCGTCGTCTCGCTCGTTCCTCCCCCCGCTAACCGGGGAGACTCGTCGTCGTCGTCGTCGTCGTCTACGAAAAGCGGCGTCCCGTTCCGTCCTTCTTCCACTGCGTGCTCGCCCGAGCGATTCAAGGTGCGAGTTACTTCCGCGTTCTCCATGCAGGAGAGTAGGAGCGCCTAGGAGACGCCGGAAGTTCCCCACTTTTCGTAGGTGCGTTTTAACGACTCTTTTTTTTTTCTTTTCCATTGTCGCAGTTCCACCGTGTGCTCTCTGGTATTTTCGGCCCCGTTCCGCGACATTGAGCCAACCCTCTTTTAGGCTTTCAAAAATGCGTCTCGTCGTTGCCCCTTTCGGAAAATTTCTCGCGGCCATCGGTTTTCGGCCCACGTTTTAACGGCAAATATCGAAATGCCAACGCGGAGATCACAGTCGGATCAGTGGTAATGACGCGTGACGATCGTCAATAGATGTAGGTGGAATTCTCTCGACACATTATCGGGTCGAGGATCTCGGAAGTCAAATTTCTAACCCATAAGAGTCTATCTATCGAAAATCTCTCCACGTTCTTAACGCATCTCGTCCATAATGGTCCCGATCTACTTGTATATTTTACGAGCAAAGTTAACATTCAGGATCATATTTGTTCGCAGTTTGATGCTTTTGGTCCAAACTTGAATTTTACAAAATTCCCGCAAATCTACTTTTTAGGGGGGAGAGTCGAGCAAAAGTTTTAGCCGGCCAGCATGATAAAATTGCCAAACATTCTTCGCTCGGAGCTGCGGTCTTCTTATGGAGGAGCCTCGAGGCCGACCGTTTTCTTCTCTCCAGCCTCCGAAACTCCTTGTCCTAATTTTGCGCAAAGTCCAGCGAAGACAGTAACGGCGCCGGGAGACCGGTTTCCGGGTGATTCAGTGACGTGCCTCCTTTCTTTTTACCTCGCTGCTACGAGAATCGTTCCTCCTGGTCGAGATATCGTTAAATCCGAAAAGATGCTACTCTCTCTTTCTTTCTGTGTATACACATTCGAAGCGAAGCGAGCGATCGACTCTCTGTGTATATATATATATAGTAGAGGCGAGCAAAATCCGCGAGCATCATCTTTATCGTCTCGCCTTCGCTCGCGCGAACTTTTTCCCGCGCGATGCATCTCGATTGTGGGGATATACTTTCGATTTCACCTCGAGTCGGTGCGATTATTGTACCGTTAAATTTCGTTCGGCTGAAAATCGATCCGTTCGCAACCCTCGCCGGTATATGGGGGGTATACCAAGATGCCAGACGAAGATTGGTCAAAACATACAATATTTTGGTACCGACACAATTTTACAATTTAGGATCCGATTAAATTCATGTAGTTCTATCGACGTGAACTATAAGGTATATTAACTGTAGGTAAAAAGTTTGTTGTTTTTTTATTGTCAATCGACTTTCACCGAAGGCCCGTAAAACAGTCCAAAATAAAAAAAAAAAAAAAAAAAAAACATAAAGAACGACTGAAAAAAGTGGTAAATGTACGCTGGATACCCCGTATTACAATTAAAACATAAATTTATACTATCGGGGCGTAGTAAAAAGTTCTAACGAGTTAGTTATAAATTCGTAAATTAATGGAATAATATCGACTAAGAATATGATATCTTATCACAGTGACTTAAGTACGAGAGGCGATTTAGTGCAGTATATACCATCGCTTTTAATACCGAGTTGTTCAGCCATTGAAATCGCCATAAGTGAGTTTCGGGTAAATAAAAAAAAAAGTCATCATTCTCATTTCCTTTTACTGCGTTAACGAGTAGGAATGAAAGAACGACTAGAACTGGACGAGAAAAAAGCTATACGAAAAAGTCTAAATTACGAATGATCAAAAGTCGATACATAAATATAAAACTTATTAATTATCGAATATTTTATTTATCGAATTATTTTTCGATAAATTATCGCTCCGAGAAATTATCAACACTTCCGGAAACATGTCCGCTTCGTTAAGTATACTTCCTGGCAAAAAAAAAAAAGAAAAACACAAAAAAAAGGAAAAAATGGAAAACTCGAAAGGCGCATAAATTTTCAATCTGAACCAATCAAGGTGGTCGAGTCACTTCGTAAACATCGTCGTTCGCAATCGTCGAAACGTATCGCGTTGCCTTTTACCGCCGCACGGTTTTCAGCAAAAAGGGAAACTTTGGATCGTTAGCAGTTTCCTCATTGAAAGGTGAAGCCACGGTGTCAACGGAAAGAGGATCGGAGAGCAACCTGCTGAACCTTCTGCGACTGCCCCTTTCACTCTGTGTGTATATATATTATACACAGCGATCGGAGCGATGCACCGATTTCCATTTCTACTTAGCCTCCTGGAGGATGCTATTGGTGGTGGCCCGTATATATGCATCGTGTCTGCATATATCGGCGGACAAGTGCGATCGTGGGTAATTTAAGTGCCCGCGATAACGTCGACGTTTCATAATTTACACATCCCGTATATACATATATATATGTATTGTACGTTTTACGAAAGTGAATTTGAAGCTTCACTTTTTTGCCGTCGTCTATACAATATATACTTTCAATAGTATAGACGTGTAAAATGTCTATAGACGCATTTTTAATGTAACAATAACGTTGGATTTACAGTTTAACCCGCCGATAATGCCCAAAACTTGATAAAATTTTGAGTTTCATACGAAGTGTCAAAACTGTAAAAATAAAACTGTAAAAAGACGTCAAAATGTCGACATTTCCATGCTCCGCCAACGTTGTGACAACATTTTGACGTAATTTTGACAACATTTTGATGTAATTTTGACATTCGCGTTTTCTGGTAATTCCTTTTTTTTTCGTTTTTGTACATTTTTTTATAAATTCGCAACGGGGATGTATTTTCAATTGTACATCACATATCATCGAACGAATTATATCATTATACTATTATATAGTCTGATATTCAATATTTTTGTTTCATTTGAACGAACATAAGAAAGGGAGGAGGCAACTCGTTGAATTTCTCTTGTTCGAAAGTGATGGGTAAATACTTCATTCACTGTATTGAAAAGTACTGCTTACTACACGGCTGTGATTACTGACTCAAACACATTTAATGTTGACTCTAAGATGGGGTAAGATTTCAAGCCACGCGTTTTTGTTGATTTTTCAAAATTTTTGAATTTGACGACAGTTTCGTAATCGTTAACCGCAAAAACGAAATTTAAAAATTTTATCCGGCTTATATTGAATCCGCCATTTTGAATTACAGAAACCGATCGAGAGATTTGAAATTAGCCAACTCAAAAACTCCGGTTTTACCGTCTTTTAGCTACAAATTTTGAAAGTAGACGAATTATACATTGAAAATGTAAAGATTCCGGTGATTATGGCGCCATTTTGAAGCCGCCATTTTGAATTTTTAATCACACCCATAACGATATTTTAGTGCAAGTCGCTGTGCCATCGGATTGTATAAACAAAAAATTAAGGCATTCAGGCAGCCATATTGGAAAAACAGCTGAATATGTTTCAGGGATTTTTGAAACTACGTGCGAATTAATGAATAATCATCGTTGGATTTGTTGATATCGATAATAAACAAATACTGAAAAATATTATACGGAAAAATAACAAACAGTACAAATTTCCCCGTACAAACTTCACGTAGAAATGCGCATGGATTATATATATAGGGTATGATAAGAATCTCGTTGATGATTTTATCGACGGAGAAATGCAGAGCTTTCTTTCGACTTAACGGTCTCAAGCGCCAAACACAAAACCACCTTACACAAAGACTTATGTATGCGTTTCAATGGAATTCGAGTCATGGGGACAAACGGTAAAAATAACGTAAGCCGTTTTTGACGTCTCGACCGTTGATTTCATCAAACTAGCTCGGTATTTACGACCAAACTGTTTCATTGATAAGTGAAACGCTATATATACGTGGTATATATATCTACGTAGTATTATATGTACGTGGATTATTATGCTAATAATTACCGTAAACGTCGGACTGCGCTCAGTTTTGTATTATGAATACATTCAATATTTTCGACATCTGATTTTTATATTCGATTTTACAATTTTAATTAAATCATTATTGAAATTTAATTAAAATTGTAATTATTTCTCTTTTTTTAATTATTCTTAATATAACTTTTTTACTATTCATGTACAATTCCACAATTATTTTCATAAATCAATAATATAAATTACATTTATTTATTAATGTAAACATTTTATATGGATTAAATTCAAAAATAACGAAAATAAAAAAAGGCATAAAAGTGGTGGAGAGAAAAAAAAATTTTTCATTTGAAATTTCTTGAAGAGAGTATTTCTACCGAAAGAACATTTTCACTCTTACCTGAAATAGGACTTTATTTAACTTTCTAACCAAAAACATGTCACAAAAAAAGAGAATATTCACTTCTTCAGTTGACATTCTAAAAACACTTAAAATAAACATGCTGTCTAAATTTCTTGGAGTGAAATCTCACTCCACGAAGAGTGATAATTCAGCTACTCTTGTAAAGGAGTGATTTCATTAAAGTTCACTTTGTTTGGAGTGTAAATTCTTCGACTCACTCCAATGTGGAGTGAACATTCACTCCATGAAATTTACAGAGTAAATATATACGTAAAAATAATTTTTAATACGTCTATTTTTACAAATAATTATTTACGTTTATACTTTCTTTTACTTCGTTATCATACTAAAACTTCATAGACTATTGAAAATATATTTTAATTTCGAGATAAGAAAACGTCTAGTCTTTTGAAAACTACCGACACATAACTAAAAAAAAAAACCTCGGCTGGTGATTACAAACGCTAAAAAGTTTTCGTAATCTTAAGAATTCCTTTTTACTATGGAAAAGTGATAGATTCGAAAATAATGTGGAAAATCGAAAGTAGTGTCCTGTTACAAATGAGTTGAAACATTCCATCGATGGAATGAACATGAACATAATGCAATGCCAGTACGTATATATATATACATCGTCTATAATGCTAGCATGCAAAGTACCAAAACAAAATTTCCGAGGAGATTATATATCCCCAAACTTCTTATTCAAAAAAAGACGCAATGACGTGAATGGCGTTACATTCACTATTCCTCGAATGGCGTTAACCTATTAACCTGAAAATGACCCGTTTGGTCAATTGCATTCCAGCCAGATGTGACAGAATCCATTTTGGAGCGAGCTGGAAAAATGTGGAAAATCCACCGTTATTATATATATGTCACTGTGCGATTTGTACATATAGAAACCATACACGGGGCAGAATTTACCGAACTTTTATTTACTTTTTCCAGCAAGTCTTCGTAAAAAGATTATTTTTTAATTCCAGCTTTACACTTTTTTCAATCAATTGTTATTATTGATGCATATTATATTACACCTTAATTTTTATAAACTATATATCAAGCAAATTCTAAAAACAAAGTTCTTTCATAAATTATATGAAAATAGTATAGAGATTAAACTTATTAATTCTTATGCATTAGTATTTATTGTAAACATTGTGAATTCTGTTTTAAGTGAGTTGTATTCTTTAAATAATTTTTATTATTATATTTGTATAGGACGTTTATTACACGGATACCTCCCTTTCTTTGTATACAATGAACTCTTGATTTCATTCAGAATACCATCTTTGACATAAAAGTACTATCTTTAAATTTCAAGGAGTGAGATTTCACCTTGAAAAATGTGTTTTTTTTTTCATTGTATTAAACTTTCACTTTATTTTGGAATTAAACTGCAGAAGGAGCGAAATTTTCATTCTAACAAATATAGGGAACGATACTATTCTTACACTGAAAAAAAAATTTGTTATTTTCAAATAAATATTTACTTGAATAGTAGCAAGTAAATATTTACTTGAATTAAAAAAATGTTTCCTTATTTTTAGTAAATCTTACTTAATTCAAGAAAATCTTTTCTTAATTCAGGTAAATATTTACTTGCTACTATTCAAGCAAATATTTATTTGAAAATAACAAATTTTTTTTCAGTGTATTCTTTTTAATGTTTTGTTTACAAATTTTCCAAATATTCTCATTGTTGTTTGTTGATTTGATTTTATAACATTTTAGAATAAAATTTTTATGTAAGGTTTTGCATGGCTGATGATAAAAAAAAGTCGAAACCATATGATCTGTATATACGTCACACGACCATTTGAAGTTTATACATGTACGACTAGTTTTTATTCCTGAATGCAGCTTTCGACAAATTTTTGTAGAGATAGATTACAATATATACATTTTTTTTTAATTTTCTGAGTGTAAGTTTGCCTATATTTTTGATGACTGCAATTTCAATCTTAGAAATAGGAATTTTAATTTTTACAAATGAAAACTGTCTCATTTATAGAAGAGTAAGCAGTTCACTTTTTTCAAAGAAAGGTTCCTAACTTCAGTTAAAAATATTGGGCAGTGTTATAAACTCTTTGTATAAAAAAAAAATAAAATTAATTCTATATTTTTCATTTCGTGAAGAAAGATACAAAGTTTAAAACTCAAATTATTATTAGATTTACTTCAAGGTCGGTTTAAATCGTTTCTTAGATTTAAAAATTATTTTTTTTTTTGGTTTACACTTTTTTAATTACTCGCATTTTACATCTTGTCAATTTTCATGTCAAGTCAATTTACACACACATACACGCACATACACGCACATACACGCACATACACACACCTTTTTATGTATTACTTTATATATATATGTGTGTGTGTGTGTGTGTGAGTGTGCATGTGCATGGCCTAAAAAAATCAAGTATAATTTTTCGATGTACTTTTGCCTCTTAATTCGAAATATGATAATCCAAAAGTAGTGGTCCAATTGTATTCTGACAGCCATATTGAAAAAAAAAACAGTCATAAAAGGTGCCTTCTTATTCTTTTTTTACATTTATTTGAAAAATACAAATCTGACGAAAAAATGTTTCCTACAATAAAGATGGAGAACCAACTTCCCTATTAAAAGGGCACTACACACTATAATCGCTAAGGGAAGCAAGTAAAATAGCGATGAGAGGACACTATACAACCCACACAACACCGGAACATCTCGGGATGTCTTGAGGAGCTCCCTACAAGCTCCTCAGGACAAATAATAGACATTCTCAGGAGTTCCTCAGGATATCCCGGGACGGAATGTGCTGTGTGGGAATTCATTTTTAAATATTGCATCTGAATTTGTCGATACTAAGATGGATTCACGTCTTTGGAGACATCTCTATATTTTACAGTGATTAAAAGGACGTAAATCTCGCACGTGGGTTCGATTATTATCAACACCTGTATAGTTTGGGCCTAGGTTAGTGTAATGTAAAGAAGGGTCTGGGGACGGAATACTCCCGACACGGAGGGACTCCCTAGGTCCATTAACCATTGACTACTATATCCTATTCTCGTCTTTATTGTGCAGATATTTGGATTATGCTCTTCATTTTTTTTTTGTGTGAAACATTTTTCTTTTAAACGCATACATATAATATTTTTAAATAAATGTAAAAAACTAAAAACAAAAGTTACATTTTTGACTGTTTTTTTAAAATGGAGGCCAAAATATGGACCAGCGCCAAATTCTGGGACCATATTAGTAATGAGATGGCAAAATATATCGAAAGTGATACTTATTTCTGCAAAGAAAAATTTTCAAATATAACCATATATATGGTTATGTTCATATATATATATATACGTTACTATACAAGTACGAATCTCAACATTTATTACATTACAATTTTTTTTTGTTTAATTAAAGAGTTCTTGCAGTTAATGGATTATACTGGAGAATTGTAGGGACGTTCCTTATAAATCATGAATGTCCCCAGAAATAAACGTATATTCGTTTTTCGACCCTCGTAAGTAGATCATGTGAAAAACATACATATATATATGCTTTTGTATATGCGTTTTGCATACGCGGTCTGTTTTTTTTTTTTGTTTTTTTTTTTTTTTGTCAGTTGGCTTTTCCGAAGACATTTTACTCTTATGAGGACAGTCCTCGTAAATTTAACGCGGAAGATGGTAGGGAAAATTAAAACATCCGAATTTATGTATAAATGTCCTTATATATATATATGGTGTACGTACACTTTTCATAAAATATATGTATAAATCACCGATAATTTACATCAATTTTTTTAAAATTTATTTCATTAGTTTTCTTCAACGTAAAGAAATTCTCATTGATTGTAATCGGTTATTTCTGTAAGTTTTGATCAATCACGTTTATTTGTATAAAATACGTTCTTTAGAAAAAGTAATAATTTCCACGATGATTCGTTGTTGATGGTTTAATTTATGAGATTTTAACTGTACGTTTCGGCCATGTTGTTTGCTCTCATCAGATCTTATTTTTTACTAATATAATCTCTAGCTCTGGTTGTCGGTGCCGAGGATCATTTAAATGAATGGGTCATTAACATACCCAATGCTGAAAAATTCAAATTTCATAAATATTAAATGGACCGTACTTCCAAGACTCAATTGCACGTATATAAACCATAACTTGTTCGTCATATATATGACATCGACTACTGTTATTAATGAATCGATCGATAAATCGGCAAGACATTCGGAAAAACAGTCGAAACAAAGTATAGAAGACATAGTATATATATATATATGTATACTACGTATATATATGTATATACAGGGATTCGAGGAAACTCCTTTCGAATTCCTTTGTCATCCAGTTCGCGGGGCCGCCGCCGAAGAGCGATCTTGACCCCGATCCGGTAAATCGGTCCGTGCGGCTCGTCGTCGCGCCGCATGGAAAAGTGAGGAAGGAGGCCGAAAAAAGAGAAGAAACCGCCTGACCGGGAAGAGCTGCCTGAAAAAAAAGAGCAGGGGCCTCACGGAAGGTGGACCAACAGGCCATTTCATTAGGCCCGGACAGGAGAAAGTCGCCGAAAGTGGTTCCCCACGTTCTTTTGGACTCGTTTCTCGCTTATGGGGCCCCTCCGCTCCGCGGACCCCTCGCGGGCCAACGTCGAATTCGGAGCCGTTTCGAGTGGGTTGCCCAACTTTGCGCCCGAACGTCAGTGGTTTTTTCTGTATGTATATATATATATATATATACGCTTTTTAAGGTTTTCACGCGAAACCCGCGCCGAATTCCGGTTCCTGCGGTTCGATTCCGAGCCGAGAAAGCGAATCACGACGCGTGATGGGATTTATATAGGATGGGGGGGGGGGGGGGTACGCCTTCGATAAATGGACTTTTTTTTTTAATCCGGGAAAATTCATAGGTGGGCGGAAAATGAAACTTTGAGCCCTTCTGTTTACCGCACGTGTCGTCGAGTTTTCATATGAAAGTACTTGGTATTATTATTATTGTTATTATTATTATCATTATCTTTTCACGGAAAAATGTCAGCAATCAATTTATTGTTATTGTTAAATATTGTTATTGGCACGTGTATATCTTTCGTGTATTTTTATAATGATATTTTTTTCTCATTTTTGCTAACTGTTTACCCTGGTAGAAATGAAAACATTTCTTAGCCAATTCTTCCCTAGTAGAAATCAGTTTGTAAATATCCGGGCGCAAGCTTGGACCTGACTCGCGCCTTGATAGATATCCGGGAATTTCAAAAGGTACACACGGACGCAACATTCGCGAGCTTCCGACCAGAGCATTTAGGAGATTAGTTTCTTTTCGATACAGCACACGGATTCAATACCGGCACGATAATACCGGCACGATCGTTAATCACGAACGTTGCATACGCGTCCTTTTGCTGGATTGTTGCATTGCTGGTACCTAATCTTGGTTTGTATTTGTTTATTTATTTATATTAAGTTTATATTTTATTATTAAATTAATATTAAATTTTTATTAAAATATAAACTTAATATAAACGCTTGATAGATATCCGGGCGCGAGTCAGGGCCAAGCTTGCGCCCGGATATTTAGAAACAGATTTCTACTAGGGTTAGACAGTTCAGATATTTACCATGTTAAAGGCATAGGAGAAATGGACAGTGTAAGAAAAAATGGACAGATTTCTACTAGGGTAGGAATAACATATTATTTCCATTTTCGAATAAATAATTCGGTCAATTCGGTTTCAATGATATTTTTTTTTCGTTTTAATGTGGTTTCTTTTATATTCTTCTATATTTTATTATTTTATAGGCCTTGACTAATTTGAAAATTCATAGAATGTACCAATCTCGAGATTTCTTACAGTGAAATTTCACTTTATTTTGGAGTCAATTGGAGAGTACTCTTTTTTTTTTAATAATTGGCTCAATTTTGACTCTTTGTAGAGTGAATTTTCACTCCAAAAAATGTATGGAGTATGTTTACATCTTTTTTATTAATTTTAGCTAACTTATATTTTATTTTATCTACTTTTACGAATTTTGATTCGTAGTGTTTAAAAGATTTATTTATTTATTATGTATTCATTTATTTATTCTTTTACATTTTTCGAATTTAATCGCGGATTTTTTACGTTACAAACGTCGCCAAAATGAAATTCTATTAATTCTATATTTTTTATATATGCGAGAAATTTGTTTTTCCCACACTATTTTTGGTGCCGGAAGTTGCAGTTCTCGCACTCGTAACGAAATGTACTAGATTTCTTAATACTATATATAATGCCGTAAATTCTTATTTCCCGTACAATATTCTAAATAGGAATTTCCAACGCTTACCATAAGAAAAATATCGTTCGTTAGTGTATAGTGCAGAAAATTGAATTTACCGCACTCGTGACGAAATTACTTCGAAATTGTCATTGAATTAAACAGATATTTTTATTTCTTATTTTATCTCAATATTTTCGTGTGTTAACAGAAATCAATAAAAAATGTTCACAATTGTTTCTAAACAATAATAATGCATAAACAGAATAAAAAAAAAATAAAAAGTACTAATGTTTATAAAAACAGATATATGTATAAATGTATGCAAACTAGTGAAGCAGTTGGTACCTTCCGACCAAAACGTAAATAAATAAACGCTTCGTCCAATTATTATCTCAATTTTAATCAAAATATTTTACTTGGTTTCTTTCGGTTCCTGGCGGCGCACTTTCGATTTCAGAAACGCGAAATGCGAAAGCCGCAAGTGGGTCGTTTCGGCCATAAAAATATCGTTTGTCAGCCTCCGATTACCGCTGCCAAATTCGTAAATTCCGTCTCTGTTTTTATTTTTATTTTTTTACATGCGTTTACATACAGACGTTTCTTCCGACGAAACGAACGACAATTCGAAACTTCATTGATTTTAAAATTTTCGAGAAGAAGACATTTTAAAAATTGAAAAAAAAAAAACATAAATTTAAAAATCGTTTGTCATTGAAATTGTTACTTCAGTTACACGAGTAGTCTCATTTCTCAGATCTTTTCAACTTGACTCAATTCTTCCATTCTTTGAAAGCGATGAAAAATCGAGCAATTCAGAAGTCGATTGAAAAATATTTACAAAATTACCGACGTGACGCGCGTATAAAAATGGAAGTCCATCGGAAAAAGAACCTTTCGACTTTTCGCCTCAGACGCAACTTTTATATATACGTCTTCAACATCTGCCTGACAGCTGTTAATTACTAGTCGCGAATCACTCATAAATTGGAAGCAATTCTGGATTAAAATCGACAATTCGAATTTTTTTTATTTTATTTTTAAAATTAATTATTACTATCGAATGGACGAAACGTCTATTTCAAAGTTTAGGGATTTAAAAAATTCATTTAGATTTATTTAAAGACTATATCCTCAATTTTTTTTTTTTAATGAAGATTCGATTTCTGGGTAGAAATAAAGAAACGATTATAAATTTCTAATAATTTTCGATAGTCTACAAATTTATTAATTAGCTTTTTTTCAATGACATTCTATGTATTTGTAGTATAAAAAAAAAAACATTCATAAAAATTATTCCAATGTCCAAAAATCATCAATAACCATGAAAAAGTTTCAAACAAATTATTAAAAAAAAAAAAAAAATTATTGGGCACAAAATAATGGACATAATACGAATAATATATAAATGTATATCAAAAAAATCTTTAAAAAAACAAACTCAAAAATTCATTATAAATAACGTATATACCAAAAAAATAATAAATCTTCATTTTTGAAGATTATCATTTTTTAAATAATTTTTATTATTAATTACTTCATTATTTTTAATTACTCAAAACCAAAGAGTTTTCTGACATAGGAAAATATACTACAAAACCATCTTAAAAATAGAAGTTGTCTAATAAAAAAAAAAAACGATAGAAAGAAAATGAGTAACACTAGAAATAAACCAAAAACAGAACCGATGAAAAATTACGTCTCTAAAAATAATTTATCTTTTTTTTTTCTCAATTAAATATAATTATCAATGTTTATTGTGCAATTAAAAAATAAGTACGGTAAATCTAAAAGAAAAAAGATTAAAAGAATTTCGCGTATGATAATAACCCATTTGTTATCTATATCGATAAAACAGACTCTTACCTACTAAACCAGTAGCAAATGAGGATCCGCCTAACACGAGATCATTATTATACTTGAGATTTTATCGGTCGCATGTAACTCAATAAAAAGTACGTCTTTCCACGGCACGCTGAAAAAATGGAGTCCTGATTCAGAATCGCCAGATTATAAATACGTGCTTTATTATGGATCTTTTAATGAATTAAGACGAGAGTCTATTATTATGAGCGAAAGTCGAATTGCGGGAGTGTAAATAAATATAAATGAACCATTACAACATTTCATTACAACAATAAACAAGTAGAAATGGAGTTTTTATGTAATTATAAGTTTTCGCTTAATTTACGAGACGCAAAATTCTGTTTTCAAAAAGTGATTGAAATTAATGATATATTTTAATAAATTTATAAAAGTATATAAGTGTTGTCGCGATGAGCTTATATGGATAAAAATAACAATATATATACTTTACAAGATGCACGTGTATGTATATAGTCTTAAAATCGAGTTTATTTATGTGCGTAGTGTCGGTATCGCGCACAATTTTGGTCTGACGTCACTCGATAGTCCGACTGTATTTTAATAGTCCTGATTACTAGGCTTTCGCGCGACATCGTTTCTATATAGAATGAGAAGAAATTCTTGCCTTTCTTTCGAAACCTGTCTCGAAATAAAAAACAGCGACAAAAAACGTAGACCGTTAAACTTTTTCGAAATAATATATATATATATATACACACGGACAAGTTTGCATTTTTAGATAAAGTCACGATTTTAATGGTCTGTTGTATTTATTGCAGTGATGTACAAATTTATTGATATTGTTATTCGACGAGTTATTTATCGTTACGATTCTTAATGCCATGTTTCTTTTGCAGGTCTTTGACGAGAATTTCGTCATTTTCATCTGCAGTGAATATTATTATGGTACAAATTAGTTAGTGTTCATTTAATTACGAAAATTAATATATGCAATTAATCTAGAAATATAAAACAAACGCAATAAACAAAAAAAAATTAAAATTAAAAAATGAAAAGAAAATAAACAAAAATATCGATGCATAAAAGTTTGAATGAACAAATGAAAAAGAAATAAAGACATCTATTAAAGAAGTTTTGAAAAATTGCAAACGACACAATTGATAAACTATATATATATATATATATATATACTCACAAAATTTCTATGAGTGAAATTTTATTCTACACTGAAAAACAAATTTGATATTTTCAAGTAAATATTTACTTGAATTAAGAAAATGTTTCCTTCTTAATTTTTAGTAAAGTTTACTCAATTCATGTAAATCTTTTCTTAATTCAACTTACTTGCTACATTCAAGCAAATATTTACTTGAAAATAACAAATTTTTTTTTTCAGTGTATTATGGTAGAAATTTTACTACTTAAACATATGTCTTCAACTCATTCAATCCCAAGTCCATCATTGATGATCGCCGTTCGCAATCAAACAATCAAAATACAGTCAAGATACAACGCGCGTGCGTTTCTCCTCATTATCTATAGGGAAATGAAAAACGCATTTCCGGGTATGTCATTATCTATATATGTAAACGCAAGGTTTACATATTTACGGACCTCTGAATTTGCGATTCGAGCTAAATAAAAGGCGGAGTGCGCGTGTCATCGTGATCGGGTGCCTCGGTTCTGATTCCTATATGGCATATATATATATATATATATATATGTATACATTATACGGCATTGAGAGCCCGAGCGATCTCGACGCCGACCGAGTCTGATGTCGCGTGCGCACCGTAGGGGAATTGGGATAACGCATAGATACTGTTCTCAGGCTGAAAAAAAAACAAACAAACAAAAAAGGAGTTACGTAACCCGGAAAGCCCCGTGGTAATTGCAGGAGGGGTAATTACACGGTGTGCGAGTGCGCGAGCAGACTCTTTGCGCACTCGTTTTCTCACTGCATGTAGCGCATGAACGTATGCACTACTGTATATATATATATATATATATATATATATATATATATATATATATATACAAAAATGTATGGCCAAAAATCAGTGAAAAAATACACGAAAATATTCTCTGAAAAATCGTCCAAAAAATCATTAAAATCTTTCCAAACATTCTTATAAAATAAATTTTGAAATTTGCGAAAAAGTGGTAGAAACATTTACAAAAATCGACAAAAAATGTAGGATAAATCATCAGACTATATATTTTCAAAATTATATCTAATAAAAGTTGAATAAATGTTGAATAATTCTTGAATTACTGTTGAATAGCTGTTGAACAATGTTTCAACAAAACTTTATTAAGTTGCCAAAAAGTCACTAGAAAACGGGTAAAAATTCCATTTATTGGAACGCAAAAAATCGAAATTGTTCGAAAATCACCTTCAAAAATGTCTAATAATCGACGTTAAAAAAAAAGTTGTCAGTTGTTTGGAAGTAATCAAAAAATTGACGGAAATCAACATACCGAAAATTCCTTATATATATACCGGCATCAAAAGTCCCACGTGTAGGAATACATCGACTCACAAGGACGGCGACATAATTTCTATCTGGTCTTCGTTGTTGATCGTCGTTAAAGCACGGAAGAAATGGCAGGGAAAAAAGTGCCGCTGATCGGGCACCGAAGAATGTTGCAATAATATAAATTGATGAAATGCCACGAATTGTTGACGCGTGAGAGCGAGTGTAAAAGTGAGAGGATAAAATCGCGCGAAGAAAAAGGACGAAGAAGGGGCTGATGAAAAGAGAGATGAAAACTGGTATATAGATGCACTTTATATAAGGAAGCCCGTTTAATTAGTAGGTGCAACAAGGAATCGCGCCGAAGGTACTTACTTGTATCGAAAGTAAAAATAAACATTTCGCTTTGGCCTTTTTATATTCCTTCGACGTCGATTTTAATAGTTTCATCGTCGCTTTCTTCTACTGATTTCCATTTTTATTCCCATTCATTTTCGTCAAGGTTAATCGATATTAAATGACTGTCAGGCCTATACTGCCCCTTTTAAAAAAATGTATTCGACGTCTGCCACGAGAATTTCTTCGGAAAACAATAAAATTTCACCAATTAAAATGTATTGACACTAGCACAGTTTATTACACGTGTTTAACGGCCGTCTTTATACCACTTTGTAGCACTTTGTCACGATATACCGAACATTTTTCGTTGATCTTTTCTTTTATTATTATTATTATTATTATTATTATTATTATTATTATTATTATTATTATTATTATTATTATTATTATTATTATTATTATTATTATTATTATTATGATTACAATTAATTTAAAAGTATGTCAAAGTACAATTCTATTAAAAAAATATCTGTAATGAAATTGGTATCAATCATTTATATGGTCTTGTCCCTAATTATGACAATATTAATTCGCATTTCAAAAAGTTTAAAAAGACAAAGAAAGTTTTTTCAAACGCAAATATAAAAATTCATTTATCATTTTATACAGAAAAGTTTCATATGATGAAAATCGTCAATTTCAAGCGAACTTAGGTCATCCTCATATCCTGTCAAATGACAATCAAGTCATTTAATAACAGTCTCGGTGTTACTTTCACTCGAAATCAGACTAGGAGCTGCAGACGTAAATTAAATAACGTAAATTCCACTATATTTCCCGTACTTTGTGCCTAACGAACATTTACGAGATTGAAATTGCCCAGTAGGCTTTAATGGAATGTGTTTTTTTTTTTCTTTTTTAATTTCTTCTTTCTTTTGAGACCGTAAATTAATTGCAACCTTTCGATTTATTAAATACAAATGGTAGGAAAGTGCCGTACGTATTTTATTTTTGGTATATATACTATATATACGCTATTATATTAAGCTATATTTTACAACAGTTTACGCGCACGCAGCATCATCGATTGGAGTGTCGATGCCATTTCATCGATTCGGTATATATCGTTGGTACTTTCTAATCTCGATACATCTCATGGTTTGCCGCGACGTAAATTCAATGCGGAAATTTCAAAATTTCCAGTATTATGCGCTGTTTTCTTTTTAATTTCCTTGAAACTTGTCTCGCATCGAGTGTTATTCACGAGGTATATTCGAGAAAACTTTGTGCATCTTCAATTTTATTTTAAAACCTTATACTATAGACGGGTTTCAGTATGAGATGATTCGTATTCACTCTTTATACGAGTGAGACGCATATACTCTTCTGTAAAGAATAAAATAACTGATCGTGCAGAATACATTTAAAAAATAAAAACCAAACTCATTCAAAGAATTGCATTTCAATACATTGCAAGTATTGTTGGAGCAACTATTCTATGAAGAATATAGTTGTGTCAACTATACGGCATGGTCATCTCAACGTTCCTTATTGAGATATTGTCGAGATAACCATAATTTCTGTGTATAAATTTATATTTTACAAGTTTGAGGTATCCTTGACTTACTGGCAAATCGCGTATATTGACATCGAGCAATAGTCACGAAATTACAAATGATGAAATGAAACGATCGTTTAATTAAATTAAAATAAAATTTTGGAACATTAATGCAACATTTATGTAACATTTATGTAACATTTATGTAAGAAATAACAATGATATATTAGTGCCAAAATTGTTACTTGTTGTGTTTATTTACCATAAAAATAAAAAATAAACTTTTCTGTAGTTGAGGTTGTCAGAAATTAAATTTTGACATTTATCAAAATTTCATCAAAATTCTACTAAACTTTCATGAAATATTATTGAACGAGGTTTTTAAAAAGTTACCGAATTGTGATAATTTTTAATTTGTGATGATTCAGTCCTCTAAAAACCTTATTTTTCATTAAATACATTTCTATTACATTATTTTTGTTTCAATTTGTATAAAATTCATAACTTTCGACATTGTACTTTACATTTACATATAATTTTTGTCAATTTGATACATTTTAATTTTGATTCATATATAAAATCAATTTTAAGGTATATCTTGATTGAATGAATCGTTTTTTTTTTTGTGAAAATAAAGATTTTTATTTCTCATTGCGAGAAATTAATCGATAAAATACATCGACTTTACATGTATATTTAACGAATGAAATTAATTTATATGCAATTACGGATGTGAGTGCTTATAAACATTTATGAGCGAACAAGATCACGTTCGATGGAAGCTGATAAATATGACGTATATGCATTTGCCTTCCTTTACATCCTGGAGCCGACGATTTGTCTGTTGACGTGATGGTTTACAAGAAGTACATATATATACACTTAGCCACGAAACTCGAAACCGCACACAAACAGCAAGGGATTATCCTTCGATGCCATTAGACCAGTACGCTGTATATATCATATGGATTCGTGCTTAAAAACACACCTGTGCTATGTCGCATCAAAAGAGGCGAGGGACGTGACGAGAATATTTAAATCGGACATTTGTCGATGTCAGGCTTACTTTCAATTTTTTCGTGTGTTTTTTTTTTTTAAGTATTTTGGTAATTTTTTACATTGTACGTTCCGATTTCATTTATAACAATAGAAATAAATGAGAGACCATTACTCAGACGAGATCGCGTTTAGGTTATTCTATTATTGTATAAAAAATATCAATTTAGATTTGTTGCAAAATTCCCATTGGTGTCTTTCGTTATATTCACGTGATATCTCATGTCAGAGAGAAATTGTTCGTGAGATAATTGAAATTTGCTGAATAATATAATATAATATAAAAATAAATATTTATAATAAAAGAAAGAAATATATACAAAGAAATAAAACACTTCATACACGAACTGTAACACCCTATAGTAAGAATAAAGGACAAAATATAATAAAAACAGTTGTTCTTTTGCCCATTTACCTCAGAATTATGGAGAAAAATAACATATAAAATCCTCTTTTTTCTATCATGTTTTATCGCACATTTTATTATTAGGGCAACCATTGTTTAAAATAATGAATACAATCTATACATAATGAAAAAACAATTTGTGTCAAATCCCAGTCTGCCCTCACAGAAAAAAATATGTTCGGTGTCCGAAATGACACCCAATTGGGTGTAAACTCCAATTTTTTTAGTGTTTACACCCATTTTTTTAGTGTTTACAGATTGGTAAAGGCGTCCCCCAAGTATGTTTAAATAACCGGTTAACCACTTATTTTATCAATTTTGTCAATAAAGTAACACAAAAAGGTCCAAAAAGTTAATTGCTAAAAAATCAGTAAAAAATTTATAAAACTTTACAAAACTATAAAATTGACGAGAATTGTTAAAACAGTATACAATTGTAAATGAAGAACAAAATAAATTGATTATTTCAGTATTTAAATATTGCTAAAAACTTTTGTAGAATAACTAAACATTTATAAAGAATAATGACGCAAAACAAACATAAATTCAACAAAAAAATAGCACACAATATATGACATTTGGTAAATCCAGAGATATGTGCTAATATACTAACAAAAAAAAAAGAAAGCTATTTAGTCATTAAACTTCACAGAGACAAAAAAAAAACGAACAAAATATTTGAAAATATATTAAAAAATATAAGTTAAAAACTAAGAAAAATAGATATAGATATATAACGGGGTTTTTATTGCTCGCAACGTGTAAATGAGTTTTTATATTGCGATTCAATGTTATCTCCATCTTTTTACGTCAACTTATTAAAACGCCCCCAGCGAACGTTCGTCATCGGCAAATTAACTTATTCGTAAAACAAACGATGTTTTTCAGTATATCAGTATCTGGTGCGGACACGGACCGGCCTGCGCGGATCCGTGGACAATGCAATCGTTAAGGCGAGGCAAATTGTGTTTGCGAAGAATACATTATCGTCGTGTGTATATACAGATATACAAATATACGTGTACACGACTCGTCGATTGAAAGCTATACGAGCGAGCCTGTCTGCGGTTCGTCCAAAGTTTGCGAGGCGTGGTCTGCAACTGACACGCGTGCACTGATGAAACTGCGAATCGCCTCTATATATGATGACGACGATGAACGGGACATTTTCAGTCTCTCGTGTAAGCCACCACCGAAGATTGGCCGATTGATTGGTCGATCGTCCATTGTTCGGGAAATCCTGATTCGAAACTCAAGTTATCGCTGCGTCACTGTCAGGTATAATTCCTTCTTTGATCGCATTAGAGCGTTTGGTGAAATTGCCGAATGTGACTTTTTAGCAATCTAAAAAAAGGTATGCTCCCCGCGATGACGGAATAGACGTCACCTTTCTAAATTATTTCTGATGCGATTGAAGGCGGGGTCTGTTAGAATATTAGAATTCTTCCGCGATGAGATGCCTAACGTATAGAAATAAATATTTCGATTTTTTATTTTGACGATCATTTAATTTTTTATCGAATATGAAAAAAAAAAAAAAAAATTGAAACATGCTTATGTTTTACAGATTTAGATTCATTCATCGATCGATACGACATCCTATAATACTGATTAACTATTTGCGGAACTACATTAAAAAATAGGAAAACAAATTTTTAAAACCGATCGATTACATTCTAAACATCGTAACGATAATGTTTTTTATGCATTCTTAATCCGTAACTTTCTTAAATGAAAATTAACTTTTTTTCAACCATAGTACTCTTGGGACCTAGGGAGCAAAATGTCATTTCCCGTGTGTGCAGAATACCGAATCCTCGAAAGCCTCATTGCTTAATTCTATCCGTGAAATAATTGTTTCAAGTTGACGTCGTTGCAACATTAACTAAAAATAAAAAATTTGTAGTTTTTCGTTTTTTTTTTTTGTGGTTTTGGAATATTTTTTATTAACGTACCGTTTGATCTTATTAAATGATACATTATGCCATGAAAATTAAGTTGTTTCCATGCACGATAAAATAATCGATTTATTTAAAAAAAAAGGTTATGAAGAAAAAATAATATTTTTCATATCTAGGGCGCAGCAAAATCGCGTTTTGCGCCCACTGTGACGAGAGAGATTTGTTTTTTCTTTTTTGTAAAAAGTTATGCCTGTCAGTTTCACAATTTTTAATGGTATGGCAAAAACCTCGAATTCTCTCTAAAATGACTATAAACAAAATATTTAAAAACTGTGAAATATTCATAAAATAAAAAGTACAATCAGCGTAAAGCAAAATGACATGAATTTGTTTGTTAAATCGCAAAAAAAACTTTACGAAACATTTTGTTACAGCCTAATAAGCGTGTAATCGGTTGATGTTCAATTAATTAAGCCTAACAAACACGTAGTAAAAAGTAAACGCGCTAGAACGGGTTAATCTGAAAATCATAATTGCAGCAATCAACGGCGCATCTGCTTTTCGCGCTGACTGAAAAATCGTTTAGCGCTCATTTACATCTTCATTCCCCCCATTAAATCACCGAGCGCTCGGAATTAATCAGCATAATTTCAGGATCTGCAGCGGTGTATCGCTAATCTCTGTAATTTTCACCATTTATATTTTTCGAAGATCGCCAATCGTCGGCGCGCTTCCGCGATCCCGCAGCCAATAGAGTCCCGGCAAATTGGCGCGAATTCACGAGACTCGGTACTGAAAGCGGCTGATTAATGGTTAAATGGTAACTTTCGTTAACCCGACCCCGTGTGTGCAACACCTATACCCGAACCCAACCTATACTACTAGCAACAAGTTGCCGATCGAGAGCCATACATCACTCTCAAAGCGATGATCATCGACAATCGACTGCCTATAGATATATATGCTCGTATACAGGTACAGCTCGAAATAAATCGATTTATCGTTCGCATTAGGAAAATGGTCTCAAGGGAGAAAAAAATGAAAGTGGTGCAACGGTACCGATGCACGGAACACATGTGAATATCCGCATGCGAGATGTTGCCGGCGATTGCATTTAATTGAATTAAATGAAACGCGACTATTGAAACTGGAAATACTTTTTCGGATACCGCGTTGTTCGATCGATAATGTCAATTCCTAACCTAAAATATTTAATACAAAACAGAAACTAGATATTCTCAGGTCTAGATTTATTTTACCTGTTTTTTTGAAATTAAATTTAACATACATCCATAAAATCCCGTTAAGAGGAAAGAAGGGCAGAAAGGGCCGTAATAAAAAAAAAAAAAAAAAAAAAAAAAAAAAAAAAAAAAAAAAAAAAAAAAAAAAAAAAAAAAAATGGACTTGAAAATATATATAACGAGTTTTTGTTTAAGAGGGTTCTAAAGTAGGACAGTTATCGACCTAACCTAAAAACAGGAAAAGTATAAATAAAAACATTTTGGAACATTTTTTCAAAATTCGGGCTTTGGAAGGGTGATTCTACATAACATATACAATCTTCAAAAAAATATCGCTGAAATTGGTTGAAAATTAAACGAGAATTATCCGAAATAAATTATTTTTGGTGCTGGTAAAATTTTGAAAAACCGTTTCAATCGCTTTTTATTTATACTTTTATGGTTGAAAAGCTCAGTCGATAACTGTTCTACTTTAGAACCACCATAAGAGGGTCCTATAGTAGAACAATTACCGACCTAACATTGCAACAAGTAAAGTGCACGTTAAAAATGATTGAAACGCATTTTCAAAATTCGGGTTTTGAAAGGATAACTCTACAGAACATACTCAGTCAACAACAATGTAACATTAATTTAACATTCATGCGTAAGAAGTAATTATGATATATTTGTTACATAATTGCTACTTGTTACGTTTGTTAGATTTATAAGCCACGAAGAAATATCACTGAATTTGGTTGAAAATTAAACGAGGACTATCCGAAATCAACTATTTTTGTAATTGCAGACAAGTGAAAATAATTTATTTCAGGTTTATCTCGTTTAAATTTCAACCAATTTCAGCGATATTTCTGTAAAGATTGTGTATCTTATGTAGAATTATTTTATTTATACTTTTATTGTTGAAAAACTCGGTCGGTAAAAGTTCTACTGTAGAACCCCATTAATTTGAATATTTTATGGTAGGACTTGACTTTATCGACCGAGTCGCTTAAGACAGTTTGATAACCTTTTAATACTACGGAACAGTCGAATATCATTGATTAATTTTGGTTAAATTTGATTATTGCTTTAATTGAATTTTGTTGGTTTTGGTCGGATTTAGTCAATTTTTAATGAATTTTATACTTTAGCCAATGTTAATGAGTTTTTTTTTATTATTTTTTTTTTTTAAATTAACTTGTACTTTTTACGTTATTCTTGTTTATTTAAGAAATTTTCTCACTACTTTGATAATTTTAAACTCAATCAATTTTTGTTCCTTTTGTCCAATGTTCTTCAACTAACAGTAGTATCATAGTAAAAATTAATTTTTTTTTTGTTTATACTCTTTGGAAATTCTCGTCAGATATCCTTACATATTGTATAGTTTGCATTGTATATGCCTTGATTGTTTATTTATTTATTTTTATTGTATATTTATAAGGAAGGGTTGTGGTTGGACAGTCGTCTGCTTTATCACATTAGCGCCATCTATCTTTTCTCGCAAATACTTGTTCATATATATATTCTGATGATTTGGAAAATCAATGGATTTTGATTGAATCAAAGTGAAACTTTTTAATTATATGTATAGTACTTTTCTTTATATATGACGATAAAAAAAGTTTCTTCGATTAAGTTACATGCAATGGAAAATTATTGGAAAGAAAAATCATCAAGAAAAAGCGCCGTGAAATACAGAAAAGACATAAATGTAATATACTAATAGAAAAACTTGCAGCACGTGTGCTCGGAACAAGGTCGTGCGTGTTTCTTTTACAATTATATATTCATTGGCATATAAAAATCCCGCAAAAGATACTTTTGTATGTGTGGTGTTAATAAATTAATATATATATATATGAATTTTTTTTTTATTAAAAATGCATCATTGATCAATCAGGCAATATTTGATTTGATACATATATCAGTTTGATGAAAATAATTGTAAACTATATATATACATATACAATATAAAAATTTGTGTTTCAGAAGATCTACGGAATGTTTGAAAAGTATGAAAAAAAAAGAGGACGAGTTGAGTATTAGATAGGAAATGTGCGAATTATTAAAAGAAGACAAAATACATATAGAACGTGAGAGAGAAAGAGAGAGATAGGACGGAACGGCCTTGTGACGTCACATCCCGTCATGTATTCATTCCTGCTCACATTACGGCACGGCCGTAGAGATGTGTTGTGGAGATACGTTTTCAACAATCGGTATTGGGATCGAACATAACCGCACTTATTGCGCCCGCATCGATTCATCGTCGATCATCCGTTTGATTTAATGAGCCACACCGCGACGAGTCGCGTTTACAGTTAGCGGAGAAACGTCTTTCATTTTTTTTTTAATTACCCGCGTATAAATCGAACGTGTAATTGTAATGATAGATGTTGATGGGCCAATTTTTTTTTATGTTGTTTTACGAATTTTATTTAATTTTTTTATTTTACAAAAATTTATTTTAGAGAAATGTATTTTGGAGAAACGTATGTACATTACATTCATGTTTTTTTTTTTCAAATATTCAACATTTTAATTTTTGCATTTTTTAAATTGTTTAGATTATTCTCAACTTTCACTTTTTAGGTCAGGTAAGGAAATCGGTTCAAAGATCCGCAACGAAAAGGTCACTTTTCGCAAATGTGTGTTAATTCTTCGTTTGATGAATTTCAGAATTGTTTTCTTTACATTTACTTTTATTTGGACTTTTCTATTTTTTGAAATAAATATTTTTTTGTAGAAATTGAATTTTTATTAATTTCCGATCGTGTTGTTCCTTTTTTTTTGTACTTTAATCACTGTTAAAATGTTAGAAGTTATACTACATGCTCCATTTTTTAATTTTCCTCGCATTCCGCTATTACTTTTCACAACGGTGCGCAAAGTTCGCATTTGTGCACTGTTTTCAGTGTGTTAAAAATGATGACCAGGTAGATAACGTGTAAGTAGTGATTTCAGCGAAAAAAGTGAGTGAAATGGAACTTTTCCCACGGTCCGTCTAAAATACGAGTAAGAAACTTGCTTGTATTTTATTTTTGTTTCATTTTTGTATTATATTTTTGTATTAAAGTTTGCGATCGTATTTTTACTATAATTTTAGGAACATATATATATATATATATATAATATAAAAAGCAAAATGGCTTAATGTCATATTTCCTTTAATTGCTTGTGCATCATTTTATATTTTTCTTCACTTTGTTCATAATTTGACATTTATTTCATTGTTCATTCGAAGGTATTTAAAATTTTTACATTATCGAATGTTTTATATACATAAATAATTAAATTTAAGGTGAACGAAAAAAGGGAACATAATTTTATACTATTTTTCACTTTCATTCATTCTTCAATGTTGTCATTTCCAACAAGTTTGTTTAAATATTTAAAATATCTGAATTTACATTAAAACTACGTAAACAAAGTTTGTCATTGATGTTTAAATGTTTGTTTTTGAATATTTATTTTTGTTTGTACTTGATTCACTAACAACTTGCATTTAAATAAATAGGTATGTATATATACATATGTCTCCATATAAATTTTTTCTCTTGCTAATTCTTGATATTGGTGTGTTTGGTACTACTATATGTAAATTTACTAACGATCCAATATATATAGTCAACCATTATGGATTTATCACATTCATTAATAATTAATAATATTTGACTTTATTAATATGGTGTTGTTGCAAATTTTATCATTTTTAAAAATTGCGGATTTCATCAATTTCATCACAGACGATCAATTCGAACGTAATCTTCCGCATATTTATAATCAACAATATTTTGCGAAAATAGAATCAGATATTTTCGAAAAAACATGATTTCTAATATATAACTTTCGTTGAAATCATTATTTCACCGCCACATTCCCAGAATTAATTAACATAATTTTCGAGCCTTCAGTATTTCCTTACTTATTTATATCCGTATGCCAATTCTATAAATTTGAGCTTTCACCAGCGTCGCTTTTGATAATAATAAAAAACAAATTTCTTTTGAAATTGATAAATATAAATATAATACGTATATGAAATTATGGTCTCTTGAATCTTAACGTATTAATAAAAATGCATTAAAAAACCACACACACACGAACAAACACACGCGCGCACATTCAAAAAATTATATAAATATATGATTGCAAATCCTGTATAATATAAAAATAAAAATGTTTAGAATTTAAAATATATAGAAAATGTCAATACTAATCAATTTTTAAAGTCATTGAAAATCATCTGAATGAATTTTTAATAAATATTCGCAAATTATTGAATATTTCGAAATTATAATTTACCAACGCTTATTATAGACATATGGATATAAAATGTAAAATTAATCAGTCAACTTATAATATAACATTTTAATCTTTAAATTGCTTTTGGAGTGAATATTGAGCTACTCTTGTAGGTAAACATTCATTATAAAAAATTCCATTTTTTCGTAAATCGCATACTTTCAAAAATACAGGAATTTGCATTCAAATTTTACGATTTTTGAAAGTTTGCTTCATCTAAAGAAAATATTTTTCATCGTATATGAACCTTTCATTGAGTCTTAAATGATTTATAAAAATTAAGTGCATCGTGCCCTTGACCATCCATGAAGTTTTAATAAAATTCGTTGTAAAATTAAAGCACCAATTATGAATATTAAAAAAAAATCTACCTAAAAGTTTGTGACGTGTATTGTACTGAAATCGTGTCCTCAAAGCTATCCTCACCTGTAAAAATCGTCAAATCAATTCAAAAATTGATTGATTAATACCAATTTCTTCTCAATTTATGCAGCTACATTACATTTCGTTAAAAAAACAAACCATAAATTTATTTTCGACCTGAATTACAATCTCGATCATAAAAAAAAAAAAAATTCGAACTCTGTATTCCTATCCCAAAAAAAAAGATCGATTCTACTCATTTCCTACTCCCTCTCGAATCTCAGTATACGGATTGCGCCTACATCGAGACTAAAATTTATTCCTGCAAAGGGCACCTAGTATGCATGCATACATACACACACACACACACACACATATATATATATATATATAATGTGTTTATGTTATCGATTGGCGCTATAATATTGCTGAATCTTCACGTGCGTTATACGGCGAGAGCACGCATGTGCAACTTGATTATGTGCGTATATGGCTCGTCGTAATTAATGGCTCGGCAACCTATAACTTAACGGCGATGCAGCATTAACGCGCGTGCCACAAGTGCGCGAAAGCGACATTCGTACACGACAATGGGAAATTTATAATTATTTTGTCATTCAAAAATGACCTCCGCCGCGCCGATGTCGTGGCAGGAAGGTGGATTTCTTCTCGATGCAATATACTATACGGCTGCTTCCTATACGTCCAGTCGGAAAAATGGCGTATTTAATGGGTGTAGAGAAAGATTCGATTGAAACGGACATTCTTTTTTCCATATACATTTAGCCAACTCTGTAATTATACTTACGATCCGATAATATTACCGGCACAATGGTCATTATAGGACTTTAATTACATTTCCATTTTTTGGCTTTTTATTTTTCAGCATTATTTGTTTATTTTGTGCTTTACATCGAGACGCCTCCTATTTCGCGTGGGTGTCAATCCAATTATTACGGCGCTGCAGTCGTATATGAATGAAATGGAAAATATTTTGGAAGTATCCGCAAAATCCGACATTTCTGACGTCACCATTCCAGCTTTATATCAGTCGCTTTCATATTATAAAATATATATGTGATTTATCACATGTAAGCCAAAAACATTCGTGTAATGATTCGCTATAATTCTCGCATAGAAAATTGTCATGTAATGTTTACTAAAAGAATACAATAATTCAATCTAAACTCTAATCTTTAACGCTAAACTAATTATGTTTTCTACTCGTTTGTGTTTGACGGCAAATCTACGGCTATTACGTGAACTAATTATACTTTCTCGATATTACAAGCTACCGAAAAAAAGCATACACTACTGTACTATAGATATACATGGCATTTGCACTGATAAGATTCGAAATCGATCTTTTGTCAACGTTTGTTTATTTTAAAAATACTTTTACAAAAGTCAACTTTTCGAGAAAAAGTTTATGTACACTCGGTTAAAAACTCAAAAATCCGAGTGTCGTAAAAATCAAAACTCAAATTATATCTCTTGAAACAGAAAACCTGCACCGAAAAACCATGCAATCAAATAATATGCAAAGAATAATGAAAAAAAAAACAAAAACAAAAGAACTCGAGAAGGAATTGAGAAGGAAACCGAAAAGTCAAAGGTAAGGTTACAATTATGTGTCTTTTATTAATGCGGTTTTTTAGACAGTTATAGGAAACGAACGGGCGGGGGAGGGGTGGAGTGCTTTTTCGACCGGGGCGTATGCAAAAAATAAAAAAGATGAAGACTCATCGATTATCACTTACCCTTCAGAGAGGATGTTATCATGGGGTCACCTGAAAATGATACAAGTACAATATTTCGTGAAGCTCAAACCGGGAGATGGATAAAATAATCAAAATAATAATAAATGCCACTACATGAAATAAAAAGAGAAATTTCACTAACACACGACATCGATAATGATTTATTTCAATAATTAAGTATTGATTGAAATAAACGATGCTAACGATCATCATCGTCATTATCATTACGATTATTATTATTATTATTATAACTATTGTAAACAAATGTCAATTTATATCCAATATTTTTTGTTCGTTATGTCATTATTTTATTACATTTTTTTTTATTGGATGAAATGAAGGAGATTTAATCAACATTTCAAATATTTATTAATTTTTCGAATACATTACTGAGCTGTAAATATAAATGACATAAGTTTTTTTTTTAATATAATTTTAAATCAGGAAGATTTATTTATCCTCCTATGTACATTTATAATATGTTATATAAATAATCACTACTCTAATTCGAGTTTTGCTGTGTGTGTATGAATATGCCGAAAAGCCAACTAAGTGTCAAAATAGTATTTTTTGCAGCTAAACTTAACAAAACTATATATATTTATATAGTTACCTAAATATAGTAATTGTTTTATTGCAGAGAAGCAAGAAAATGCTCGGTCGGTAAAACAGCATTTCTTTATAACCTCAAATATCTAAATTAACATTTCCTTTCGAGTAGTGTAATTGCTTTAACGCCACAAAAAAAAAGATGTTCAGATCTACAAAAAACAATTGGGCTTATCACGATGATAAGAAGATGAACGAGCCCTGTAGAGGGCGCGGTTAAAAAGCAATCGTTTACTATCAAATTTTGGTAATTGGTGTTTATACTTAACATGCAGCATCACGATTTCCATAATCTTAATCGTTGCGTACTCGTAGCATAACGGTTACATTATTAGTTACTTGGCTGCCCTTATAGTTTATGCGCGGTCGTTTGAACTAGGCGTTACTTTAAGTCGCAGCTCTTAAAATAGGTTTTACGTCCTCGCGCATCGCACCGATAAATGCAGCGGTGCCTGTTAATGTCTGCAAGCTCGAGATTTGAACTATTTTATGTTGCTGATTTTTAATTACCTTTCAAGGGTTTGTTTTTAATTTATGTCATTTTTCGATCAATCCATTCTTATTTCTCTTCGACTTTTCATTTAAACATTTCAAATATGTCCGAAAGATTTTATCGTTTTTTTTTTTTTTTTTTCCGTTGGTGTTTTCTTATACTATTTTATTTTCACTTTTCCTGGTCGCGTTTGTGTTCGTTTCTGCGGTTTGTCACTAGAGCAAAGGAATATACTATAAGTAAAGCGCAGCGATGTTAGAAGACAAAGACTTTCTTTACGGAGGCTGCTTGCAACGCCTCCCACTTGCGCATTATTGTAAGCGCTCAGGGAGATGGAGTATCTCGGTGCGGAAACATTTTTCGTTCTTTCTACGCCAGGATGATCCCTGACCCCGGTCAGGGCCCTGCCCATCGGGCCCACGCGCAACCGGCCCGTCCCTACGCCATATGTCTCGTCCTTTTTCTCTCTTCACTCCGAATAACTAGGGTTTTCCTTTCAAACTGTCTTAAGATATGCGTGATTTTACGACGTGTAAAAACGACGCAAAAGTCAAATGAGCGAATTTTATCGTCGGGAAAATCATAATGTACGCGGTAGAAAATGAAAACAGTTTCTGATCAGATTTCCATAAACTGGTTTTATTTTCTAAAAACTGATTAATCTTAATTGACAATCAGGAAATTGTTATTCTTTTATATCTGATTTGATAGTACATGGCGCATAATTAATTGATTTTGAATTTTTAACAAATTTATATTCAATTTTTTTTTATTTTATTTAAAAATAGAGTTATTTTTTAAAACTTAGATAAATGAATTGGCAATAACAAATCGAAGTAAAAAATAAAAAAGGAATTTTCATTGAATTGCATATAAATAGTTATATTTTCATACCGTGGTCGTAAAGTTAAACTTTACGCCCGCGGGCGATTGACGATATGTTTTTCTTCATAAAATTAGATTTTACTTCATGCTTTATACCTCAATAAATAATTGATGATTTCGAAATAAATATATTTTATACATTTTTTTTTATAGCAACATAGAAAATTATTTATTATTTATTGATGATTAGATATTTAAAAAATACATATAAATAAATTAGATATGACAAAAAATAAAAAAATAAACTGATAATAAAGAAAGATGCTGGAGATTCATAAAATATAGGGTGACTGCATGCACTCGATTAGCGTATAGTGGTGGAAATCGTCGAGGGTGATGTATGCGTAAATTTATCGGAGTTAAACCGTGTGCATCTGAAATGCAATTACAATAACTTCTCGCAGACCGTGAAAAATTCTAGTCTTATCCAGCGCGTACATACGACGGGTACCGCTGAAATCTAGGGAATTACAAGAGGACAATGCCAATAAAAGAGACACGATGATGGAGGCAAATCAATGCTTGTCTTCGAAATTCAATCCAGAAAATGTAAAACAGTGATTGTTTTTAGAATACAATATGACAGGAGACAAGGACGGAATGTTGACATTTTATCATAATTATGATGCGATGTTTTTTTATAGCTTCACTCACTTAAAAAATTGTAGGGTGATGCAAATGAAATTACTCTAACCTTCAGATAACCTTGAAAATTAAAAGTCAATTTATTTATTTTAGTCAAAGATTGTATTTAATTTCAATATTGTATAAAAAATAAACTATCAACAGTCGTGAAACGAAAAGTTTTATATTCAACCTTGAAAATAAACTTCAAGATCAAGATGCTGAAGGTCCCCAAATCTGACATTTATGCGCCGGGAAATTCTGAAAAGTTCAATGAAAACTGCTTTTGGATGATTTTTTAACATTTGACCTTTATTTGACCTACTGAAGGTCACTTACAGATTAAAAACTATCGTTTCGGACGTAAAATTTCCAGCTCTTTTCGAATCAATGACAAAAAATAGAGGTTCCCATTTAATAAAATAATCTTGACCTTGGAACAACCTTCACGGTTATGTTCAAGGTCAAATTCAATGCTACCATCAAATAACAAGGGAAAAACCTTAAAACGTACCGGGACTTTTGGATCACCTTGTATATGTAAGACATTCCATACCAAATTTCTACATCATTACATATTTCTGTCATAACAATATATTGTGCGTCAGACGTATTGAAACACGATTATAACGCGTTATTGAAGAAATCGCTAAAAAGACTTTTCATTGGTCGGATGCCACAAATCTCAGCGTCATTCCAAACAATGAAATGGTTATAAAGCGAATTATTAAAAATGTTAATTAATCGTAAAAGATTTCCGGCAAAGCATATATATATATATATATATAGGAATGTCATGCGAGATCACAGGCTAGAAACGCGAGTAGCAAAAAGAAACATTACCGACATCCTCGTACAAAATTGGTACCGCACGTTAGCGGTGGCGTGCGCTGCGGTAGCATTATGTTGATTAAACGTTGAGCGGCGGCCTGTCCGACTTTATGGAAGTACCATAAACAGGATGCCGGTGATATAAAGTAAGGACGAAGGAAGAAGTTTTCCTTCCGATCGAATTAGCCTCTAATTTCCACGCTTGCGTGTGTATTTTCATGCATATATACACGTATATTGGATATTAATGCGCCGACGTTAGCTTCTTTTCAACCTCGTTATTCTACGTTCAAATCAGATTTCGCTTTTCTTTTTCTTTCGACGAGTACCTTTTTGAATCATTTTTATATTTTTCAAATGGTTCCCGTATACGTTTTCTGTAATTCTAACGGTGAATTTTCCACCACCGAATTTCAAGATTCCAATTTTTTTACACACTTTATGACAAAAAAAAAAAAATAATAATAATTCTGTTTTAATAGTAAGAAAAAGCGTGTTTTTTTTTTAATTTTCTTCATTTTTTTCAATAAAAAGTTGCTTAAAAATTCAATTTGTTATATGTATAAATTTTCTATTTTACAAAAATTTTAAGTGATTTCATTAAATTAAAGTTCCAATATCAAAAATAAAAAGTACATTTTCGACTTTTTTTACCTATATGCTTTTATCAACTCTTATTTACTTTTGTAAAATGATCGTCAATTTCCATCAAATTTCATTTTTTTTTTAAATTCATTCATATTTACGAAATTTCGTCAATGTTCGTCAATGTTCGTCCAATTTTCAAACGTTCTTTTTATCGAAAATCGAAAATATCAATCGTCTACTTTAAAGAAAAGTTACCAGGACAAAAACAGTTGATCCTTGGAAAAATAAAATGAAAAAGAATTTAAAAAAGAAATAGACGAAGTTGCATTATTGAAGAGCAGCTTCCTGCGAGTGTCCCCGCGATGAGAAATAAACATCAGCCACCCGCGACTTATCCTGAAACATTGCACTTATCCACGGCAGCGAGATGGAACGCCTCGGTGTCCTTGGATCTAGTCCACGTGCAATAACGTCCTCCTATATATATATATGTATGTATATATAAAATGCACTGACTGTGCCGCTCATTACCGGATCTGCGACGGTTTTTTCGATAAAGTCCCAAGAAAATAGGACCATCAATTACGTTTACTATCAACACCCGCGCTGACTCGCTCGATAACCCGCAACTTCATTGTCAACGAATAATAATCGAACAATATGGAGGAAAATGTAATTACGCGAAAAATGATTAAAACTCGCGTATTTGTTTTTACTGCGAAGATGGCTACGTGGTGTACTTTATGATGTCTGACATTTTTACGAATGGAAAGAACGACTAAAAATAGAACAAACAAAAAAAACGACGTTTTTTTTACTATAATCGAAACATGCGACGTGATTGCTTTCAGCAGCTTCGTCGCTGACGTGGTCGGCATACAATTTGAAAATTATTCTATTGTGAAAAATCCGTTTCTCGAAACTCTGCAAATTTATTGAAAACATATTTCCCGAGTGAGTCCTGCCTCTTCTTACTTTTTAGTCTTAGTCATTATTCGCGCTTGAAAAGTACAAGTTTACTGTTTATTTGTTGGTACAGTTCATTTTATGAACAAAAAAAAATGTTTCTCGTAAATAATTTCTATATATATATTATAAATATTTTTTAAAAATCGGTCGTACAAAATGGCGTCAAAGTACAACGTCAAAAAAGTCGTCATGCGGGCATGTAACACATCGATATCATTAAAAAGTCGAAAATTAATTTTTTCTACTTTTTAAAAAAATTAAAAAAGAAAAACAGAAACAATAATAAATGAAATTATTTCCAAGCTCCATTAATAATGGAAGAAAATGCATCGTTCCTTACGGTGGATTGTAGTTTCGTCGCTCGCTGCTCTGCGATGTAAATAAGTAATTTCTCGCGCAGGCGACGAGTCTGTCTAATTTGAATAAAGCGATACATATCTCGGAATAAAGAAGCTGTATACGGACGCGGGGTGCATATCGGTCCTGCGATTAGATATCGTTTCCGTGTTCCTCCCTTTTAGCTGGTTTCGTATATAAGGAGCCGCCCCATCCCCTCTGTCCCATTGTCCATTCGCCGAAATTATGCAATTTCGAAAGCGACCACCCGTGAAAAATGTTCTTATTTGTACGATACGCTGCTCGTAAATTTGACTCCGTTCGAAGGACAATCTTATTAGCTATTTATATATTCTACCAAAAATAGCATATCATTTACAAAAAAAAAGTAGTGTTTTAAAATATTCCAACATTTTTTGTTTTTTATTTTTATAGTATTTTTTCGAACTAATTTTTTTATGCATGTTCGTTAAATCATACTTTAATTATTGATAATTTTGTAGGCGGTTTTTTAATTTAATTCATTTTATTAATATACCGTCTATTTTTGTCAATGAATTCCATGTTTCTACTAGATTTCGATTATGTTAATTATATTTATTGATTTCAACAAATATAAAATTAACTATAAAGAATATAAGTTTTTCTTGCTTTTCTTCTAAAATTATATCTTGCACAAAAAAAACACACACACACACTATTTAATATATACACTGAAAAAACAATTGTTATTTTCAAGTAAATATTTACTTGAATTAAGAAAATATTTTCTTGAATTAAGTAATATATATATACTAAAAAGAAGGAAACATTTTCTTAATTCAAGTAAATATTTACTTGAAAATAATAATTTTGTTTCCCAGTGTATGTTTACTTTATTCATTTATATCACGTATCTGCATAATATTCGTCCAATTCATTATAATAATACATTTCATACTTTCGTCAACACAATCAGCCCATTGAAGACTATATAGAGTCCGTGTCAAATCGAGCGACGAACTTTTAGTTATTCTCCATCTGCTCTGGGTGTAAACGTGCATGATTGTTCGTTGATCAATCAACACATTTTAACTTAACGTTACCACCATTTGCAAGACATGTCTTAAAAAATAATCAACTGTCGAATATAATCTCCTATGTTTTCTCTCAATTGTTCAGTTGACACGTTTGTGCGAGTGTAATGGAGATAAGGAAGATGCCTTATCACATGCAGCATCCGCAAATTACCGCTAAAACGCTTTTAAAATATTACAAAAAATTCCTCCAAATCTCATCACTCGGAGAGTTTCAAAAAATGCGCTTTTCTCGAAAAGTAAAAACCCTATACACATGCACTCGCGAAACAATCTCGTAAATGGTTTGCATAACGGTATAGTCCCAGCGTCGTCGTCGATTTCCATGTTTCTCGGCTTATTGTTTATCCCGAGTAGGTGAAGGCGAAAGAAACATTCCGATTTCGTTTCAGCTCGAGAAAAAGGAAAACTATCTGCGATGGCGAGGAAGAAGATGAACATGATGAAGAAGATGTGACGGAAAAGCGAGGGTCCATGAATAATTCACGGGCGAATCTGTTGCTTCCGCGGAGCCACTTTGGATTTATTAAAAAACGAGGAGAGGGATCCTCGTCGAAATATGATCGGTCTGATAGGGAAATATACCCGCGTGTCTTTCGGTATATATATATACGCGCACACACATATATATATGTATATATTATAATTATACGCGATGATGGTTTTTCCGTGTCGCGCGATTATGAATAAATGTACTTTCATTATCGTGATTATATTTTTTTGCCAACGGCTGCGGAAACTTGGGGGACTGGGTGGGGGGTAAATGCAGGGGCCCTTGATGCCCGTGGGAATTCGGGGATTAGGGGACGTGGATTCTTCGGAACGCGACTCCCTCGGGGAGCCTTAACCGGGAAAGAGGTTTGATTATAATACACGGCCCGAATATTGCCAATATACTAATTTATATCAATATCGCCGCTAGATATATACGTATATAGTGCTGGGGTGGTCGAAGGTCTGATGTACGCTCCGATTGCAATAATTGTCGTACTCGAAATTCAATTAAACGAATTGATTCGCTGCGCGACATTATTACTACATTTCTTTTAATCTTGCGGATATTGATTCGAATGCAGCTTTTGACAAAGCTTATAATTGTGTCATATATCCGTGCATTTCTTATTTTATATCTTTCATGAATGAGGGCTCACAATTGACCGAAGAGTGAATTCTAACGTGCGTCCGATGACGATTTTTAGAGTAATGAAATTGTACCAAATTTATCATCGAGTTCATTTTTATATATTCACGAATTACACATTTTCAGATCTGTGTTTGTGAAATTTTTTTTTTTTTTTGTTTTCATTAAATTTTGTTAATTTAATACTCTACTCCTACACTTTTAATATATTTTGCTAACTTTTGTTGTCTTTATTACCATTTATTACCCGTGTAGAAATATAGACCGGGCTATGGCCGGGATCTACCCGGGTTACCCTACTTCTATTCGTGATCTGACCGGGCTACCTGCTAGGTACCTAGTC
>JAPYZR010005884.1:0-12863 GCA_030522945.1 Trichopria nigra
TTTTTATAGTTATTTCACGAACTAGAAGTCCGATTAACATGAATTCTTATTTCGGTGGACAAGTATAATGCGGTCGAAGCAATGGTTGTCATTACAGTGGTTTCCAAAGCAAAATGGCGGCTTACGGAACTAAAACCCAAATCATATGAGCATTTGCAGTGTTATCTCATTATATATAAAAGGCTCATTTGATTACTTTGAATTTGATCGGATCGGGTTACTCGGAGGTTTTCGGGGTCGCTGAATTCAAATTCAATATCAAAAATGCAAAATTTAGAAATGGGGTGGGGGGAGGGGGTAAAATTAATTAATTAATTAATTAAATTAATTAATCGGACTTCTAGTTCGTGAAATAACTATATAAAAAAGGCAGAAAAGGGGTTGGCGGCCGAAGGCCGCAGGGGTGAAGCCCCTAGTATTTTTACTGCAATTATCCATTTTTTTAGTTGTGTCTTGGCATGCAGGAATACTCGTAATAACATGCATAAATCGCTTCTAATGAACAGTCGCCATTTTGTACCTTATCTATTTATAATTGCTTTAATTTGTGTCACTTTTTATTGCGTTTTTAAATTTTTATAATACTGGTGCCCCGTACGCTCTTCGCCTCTATACGTATTCCCGGCCGCCACGAACTTTGGGCGGGAATAAAGGGCTAGCTATATGCACTGTCATATTTACGAGATTCACATCCGACATGTTCTACTAATTCCTTTAAATTAATCAAGGGATGCATCTTTCTTTAAAATGTTTCAATTTTTTTTTTTTTTTTTTTTTTTAATTGCTTAAATTTACAATCTGTCTTTACGACACTCGTTAAGAATGATTGTAGGACATGTCCGTTATTGTAGGAGAATAAACGTAAGTGAGGTGACTTTTTTTCGTTGATATTAATTCTCCGCAGCTTGAACCATTTTTCCATATTGCAGATATAATTTTGCAAGTATTGGGACGCTAAAATTGAACTCGAGTTGACAGATAGGCTGTATGGCTGTGTCATCTGCGTACGTTGCGGTTGTGATATTGTGCATTATTGGTAAGTCAGCGGTATGAAGTAGGTAGAGAGCAGGGCCACGTACACCCCTGGTAAAAATCGAAGTGTAGGTGGAAGTGTACACGGTTCCAAATTACTGAGTTTAAGTAATAATCCCTCGTGCCATACTTTGTCGAAGGCCTGCGATATATATCCAAAAAATTGCCGAAACGTACTTTTTGCGTTCTATGGTTTCAATTATTTTATATATGTGATTCTGTTAACTTGTTCGATGGTACCATGATGATTTCTGAAGTCAAATTGATGGTCAGGAATTAGATGTTTTTCAGTTATTATTTTGATTAGTCGTTTTAACACTAATTTCTCGCGTATTTTCGCCAGAATTGGAAGGAGACTAATTGGCCTGTAAGACGACACCATACTATGATCTTTTCCTGGTTTTCGGATCATATAATTATTTGTGGCACTTTCCATTGATCGGGGAAGAAGGACAGTCGGAAAGTAGCATTAATCAGAATCGTGATTGATCTTATGGCTTTAATTGACAGTTCTTTGATGATCTTTCCTTCTATATTGTCGCGTATCCTGGTGTTTTTCTACATTTGAGTTTTTTAATAATATCGTATACCTCATTGATTGTTGCATACTGGTTTCTTCTTCATCTGTTAACACTTTGTCCGTTGATTTGAATGTTTCACTATTTTTTTAGTTTTTAATTGCTTTATTTAACAGGTGTTTATCGTTTTTACTTCTTGTTATCTGTCAATAATTTTTTCTGACTTTCCTCTTCTCCAAAACCATATTTCTGATGCTGTTGATGGGTAAGTCTTTATTGTTGTTATTGTTATTATATCTTTGCTATATATGAATATTGTCTTCTAACGCCTGATGTATTAAAATGTTTAAATTTTGAATTTCATTTTCGAGTTCAACCGGATTTTTTAGCGACACATTGCAATTGAGATTATTTTCTATAAAGTTTCTAAATCTGTTCCAATTAGTAGTTTTTGTATAATTTTTGTTATTTTTACTCATGTGGACAACTTTTGTTCGGATTAATTCCTTTAACAACAGCAAAATCGCGATTAAGTCGGGGAGTTTATTCAAACCAGAAGGCCAATAGGTTGGTTCTCCAGTTGATACAGAAAATAGGTTGTTTATGTTCTAATGGTTTCATAAAGCAGTCGTCCCTTCCCAGATAGCAAAATAAAAAGGAGTTCAGAATGATCTCAGAATGCGCTCCAAAAGAGGTCAGATGCGCCACTTTCTGAGGATTTTCTGAGCATGAGGTCTGAGGATTTTCTGAGCATGAGGTCATAAAGGATTAAAAAGGATTAAAAATGATTAGAAATGAATTCATTTCTTCTACAACGAATATTTCTGAATTCTTGTTAATCCAAGTTTTGCTGTTTTAATAATTTTTTTTTTTTTAATAATAATTAATAGCAAATACTCAAAATATATTATATAATGACATATATTTATTAATTTATTAAATAACAATAACATATAAATGTGGACGACGTTTCGAATATTATTCGAAAAATATTTTCAAACAAATTTTGACTTCGCCATATCCAAAACCGCCTATACCGATTAAAAAAAGGATCAATAATACGCGGTGCGTATTATATTATATCAATCGAAGAAATACTTTATTTCATCCATTCCTCGTCTTTTTTTCCATGATAATAATTAAATATTAAATATTAATAGCTATTTTCGTTACGAGGACGTAAAACCCGATTTTACTGAAAAACCTTATACGGGGATGTGACGAACGTTATTTTTTGGTACTATTGTCGTAAAATTCTCAACCAATTTGGGAGGATATGTATATGTCTATATAAAGTGGTATTATTCAGGACGCTATTAAAGAAATCAAATATATATATATATATATATATATTGCTACAAAGGTATATAAACATCATCACCAATGGAAACCACCCTGCAAGCTACAAAGGTTGTATATAGTACGTAAACAATTACATAAAAAATTATTCCCGGCTTTGAGGGAGAGAAGAAACCAAATGATATAATTCAAATATAAAACAAATACAAACGCAGTTACACATTTAAATTCAATTAGACGCTTAACGTCTCGCTTGAGGTGTTTATATAAACGAAACAAATAAATAAACAACATTCACCGGTGATATAAGACAGACCGAAATAACAGTCAACTGGAAGATATGATGATACGAAACTATAATGAATAGAATGGACACAATACTCAATTTACTTACCTGTCCCATTTAATAAAATTTCAAAATGAGGGTGGGCTTCTTTATTCGTCTATATTCGTTGGTTAATCGAATATGAGATTCGAATAAATGTAGAATATATTATTCAAAACGTAGTATACAAAATGAATCATTTTTTAGAAATTCTGCTATAAATAAATATATAATAAATGACTAAAATAATTTTCTTTCGTATATATACATATATATAAAATAATACGTTTTTATATATATGTGTGTGTGTGAAATAAAATTATCCTGACTGCTCGATCGGTAAGTTTATGACCGTGACCAACCGTCGATTTGAATGATTTGAATTGAGATTAGCGATATCACGGGGATGTCGCGCATGCGCTAATTTTTAATAAACATATAAGGCTGCGGGAGTAACAAAGGAAACACTTCCAGAGAGTTTTTCCCCTGTGGTGCTCACTCGTTCGCAGTGTATATATACGGTATATATAGTTTCCGGTTTTCGGTGGGTTACCGCGATCGTTCGTGGGTGGCAACGGTGACTGACTATACTGGACTATATATACTTACTGTACGTATATACTTCATATATACGATACGAGTATAGTCGGTCGTGACTGAGTATACATAAGACAGTGGTATTTGAAACATGGCAGACGTTATTGACCGTAATTTTCCCGTTTGGGGACTTCTGCCGAAGAAGGAAACTGGTGTCACTCAATTTCTGGCTAAATACCCGGAATATGACGGCCGCGGTGTCATTATTGCGATTTTCGATTCTGGAGTCGACCCTGGTGCTCCTGGTTTGCAGGTAAACTGCTCCGAAATTCAGTTTTTATCATTGTTTTCATATCTGAAACATTTTTTAAAACATCAAGAATTTTAATTGTATTTCTGACATTGAAATTTGTAAATAAAATCATCCAACGAAAACCACCGAGTCATAGGGTGGTACAAAAAAGATGGAGAACATTTCATTACAGAATGAGTCATAAGTCATTCAAGATTTTCAGACATTTTATTTTCTATACAGGTGACATCGGATGGCAAGCCAAAAATCATTGATCGGTTTGACTGCAGTGGAGCTGGCGATGTAGATACGAGGAAAGTTGTACAAGCAGTGGACGGTTATATAACGGGTCTTACTGGAAGAAAGCTGAAGGTGAATGTTGTTTACATTATGAAAAAACCATACAGTTTCAATCAATGCATAAACTTGTGGTATTTTAGATTCCGGAAAAATGGCACAATGCCAGTGGTGATTATCATGTGGGAGTGAAGAATGCTTATTCATTGTATCCAGGTAAATTAAAAGAACGTGTCCAAGCCTCGAGGAAAAAGCGATTATGGGATGATGGACAAAAAACTGCCTTAGTAGAGGCCACCAGACGATTACAGGTAAATACAATTCATGGGTCGTTCAAAGTGATTTAGGCCGAGTATTTCACAACATACTGTGTGCTACTATGCCGGCAGCTATATTTGTATTTGGCAATTTTAATTGGGCAAAGACATTGACCTCATTGCGAAATGTGCCAATTAGTATTGTTCAAGATCAAGCGGACGATTAGTAAATTTATATTCATGTGCTTGCTTAGGAATTTGAAGCCAAAAACCCACAGCTGTCAACACCAGAGGAGAAATTAGAGAAAGAGGAGCTTGAAGCTCGTATTGAAGTCTTGAATAACTTGGAAAAAAAATATGAAGATATTGGTCCTACGTATGATTGTGTTGTTTTTCACGATGGACAAATGTGGAGGTAAATGTGAAAAATGAATATTTAAATACTCACGGTAATTAACAAAAAATGCAATTGTTTTTGTTTTTGTCTTTTCTTATTTTGTAGAGCTTGCATTGACACATCTGAAAAAGGAGATCTGGGATCTGGAGTTTTTCTTGGAGAATATTCCGTTTGTAGGGAGTATGCTCCACTTACACAAGAGGATCAACTGAATGTATCTATTAATGTTTATAACGAAGGAAATTTGTTGGAAATCGTCAGTGTTTGTTGTAAGTTTTATTGAATCTTATTCCTAATATTTAGTTCAATTAATTTAATATTAATTTTTATATTGCTATCAGCAGCATAATTCTTTTTAAAATAATAAAATACGTGCATGCATCTATACATATTGTAAAATATAGTATTGATATGTATTTTGATTTTCTGCTCCACATTTACAAAATTGGAAAATGAGATTAACATATATACGATTCACTTTTATTCAACTAATTGATAAGAAAAGTTTCTCAATCATTAGTTCACAAGATTATGCAAGGCAAACAAATTGTATTCTAGTATGTGTGTATGTGTGTTTATATATTAACAAAATAAAGATCAAGTAATAAAGTTATGTTTTCTATCTATAGCAGGACATGGCACCCATGTTGCATCAATTGCTGCTGCAAATTTTCCCGAGAATTATGAGTTAAATGGAGTAGCACCTGGAGCACAAATTGTGTCACTGACCATTGGAGACTGTAGAATAAATACTATGGAAACTGGCACTGCAATTGTTCGAGCAATGATTCGAGTCATGACATATAAAAAAAAAATTCATGCTATCAACATGAGTTATGGTGAACATTCGCACTGGTCTAACACTGGCAGACTTGGTGAACTCATGAACGAAGTCATAGACAAGTATGGAGTTACGTGGGTAGCATCTGCTGGAAATAATGGTCCAGCATTATGCACTGTAGGTGAGGATAATGACATAGTTATAATAACTATTTTGTTTGACACACCGGACTATTTGTTAAATTTTGTAGTTTTCACTAATGTTGAAACAATATTTATATATATATTATTACATTACATATTATTATATATTAAATAAGTACATATATCTAATGTATTTTCTTGATTCAACTAATATTCAATGAAATTGTCCAGGTTCTCCACCAGATATAAGTTCAAGCAACATTATTGGTTGTGGTGCATATGTATCTCCTGACATGATGTTGGCTGAGTACTCGCTTAGGGAGAAGATGCCTGGCATGCCATTTACATGGTCCTCCCGAGGTCCCATGGTTGATGGAGGTTTCGGCGTTACGGTGTGTGCGCCAGGTGGAGCAATTACCAGCGTTCCTAATTTTACTCTTCGAAAATCTCAATTGATGAATGGAACGAGCATGGCAAGCCCTCATATATGTGGGGCTATTGGTAAGTTCATTAGCGAAAATGACTCATTTTTTTAAATTATCTTTTACAATATATCATAAAAAAAGAAAGCTATACTTTTTATGCATAAATATAAGTTGCTAAATTTTTATTTCATTTGTTAAATTTAAATAATGTCTGGATTATTGTTAATCGATGAATGGTTCTTTTCTTTTAGCTGTTCTCATCTCTGGTCTCCTTGCAAGGGATGAGCAATATTCTCCGTATAGTTTGAAACGAGCTCTTGAAAACACTGCCCAGTACGTAGATTCCCTTGATCCATTTGCACAAGGCTCAGGACTTCTTCAGGTTGAAAGAGCCTTCGAAAATCTTATTGGCACCATGAATTGTCCCGAACGCGACGTTAGGTTTGCCATCAATTGTGGTGCTCATAACGCTAAAGGTATTCTAATTCGATCTGGAGTGATTGACCGACCAAGAGATTATGCTATCACTGTTGAACCTATTTTCATGGACAGCGATAATGTTGGTGAGCATCTTAAAATTGGAATTCAGGTCCAATCCAGAATAACCTTCCTTTTTATAAAATAAACTGATTGAATATTTTTTCAATAAAGATCCTGCTCGGAAAATCGACTTTAATTTGCGGTTAAGCATGATGTCAGATGCGTCATGGGTTCATTATCCAACACATTTGGACTTAATGCATATGCCTCGGAGTTTTGCAATTCGAGTTGATGCTGTCAATTTACCTGAAGGTGTTCATACAACTAGGTAATATTATTGATTTATTATTAAAACACTGAAGCAGTTTTTCAGAGCTACAACAATTTTGAGTAAAATAATAAAGCACAACGGAATTCCTTTAACGATCTTTTAATAGATTGCTTTTATAGGCTTGAATTAATAAATTTAAATTATTTAGGAGCTTGCAACCTTTATATTTACTGATGTAGAAACATAGAAAGTTGTTACATATACATTTATTTATTTAAACTTATTTGAACTTATTGGTTTCGCACAATAATGCTAAATTAATGAATTATTCCTAACTCTAGTCTTTTTTTCAAAAAAAAAAAGAATCTTTTGATTGAGTTACATAATAACAAAAATCATGTTTTTAGTATCCAAGCTTACGATGTAACCGATGTGAAAAAGGGGCCTGTGTTTCGAATCCCGATCACTGTAATTCAGCCAGCTGTTATTCCAAAAGCTGCAATTCTTCCAGATTTAAATTTTAAGAATGTTGCTTTTAAACCTAATACTATTCAACGGCATTTCATACTCGTGCCAGATGATGCAACATGGGCAGGTAAGCTAGTTTTTTAACACTCTCAATATACTTTAATAATCGAATAAATGTGCAAAGCGAAATATGAATTTTTAAGAATATACATAATTATTTCAATATTTAGATAAAAATATTTTCAGTTTTAAGACTAAGAAGCGTTGACAAAGATAAGACTGGAAGGTTTGCAATGCATACAATGCAACTGAAGCCTCGCATGTCCTGCAGGACACTGGAAGTCAATAAAATACTCAACATTTCTTCACAATCGGAGACTGTTCAAGGATTTGCGGTTCAAGGCGGTTTGGTACTTGAAGTGGTTATTGCCAAGTACTGGGCGAATTTGGGCAGCATTCATTTAGATTATACCATAGAATTTCATGGAATTCGTTTGATCAGTGGTGATCTGACTATGCATTCTGCTGAAGGAATCAATCGCTTAGAACTCCGTAGTTCTCTGAGAAACGAAGAAGTCGTGCCAATCGTCGCACTGAAGCACATCGTTCAAGTTTTGAAGTAAATATATCATTTAATTTATTTTCCGTTGTATTATTTCTGTCAAAATGAAATTAATTTCGATAAATGTTTGGATTCAACAAGGCCTACTGAATCAAAAATTGTACCGTTATGTTCCCGAGACATCATACCTCCAGCCCGACACATATTAGAGTTGCAATTAACATATACATTCCACATAGCAAAGGCTACTGAAGTAACACCTAATGCAGCTTTCCTTAGCGGGTTATTGTACGAGACTGAATATGAGAGCCAGTTATGGATGATCTACGACTGTAATAAAAAGCTGATCCACTGCGGAGACGCATTTCCTTCCAAAGTGAGTAATTATGTATTTTTTTTTTTTTTTTTTTTTTTTTTTGTTTATGTATAAACTTGAAATAAATTTAAAAAAGAAAGTTTATTTTTTCAAGTATAATGCTTTTTTTACAAATAACTAAGTTTTGTTTATTTAACGGTTCTCACAGTACACAATTCACAAACTGGATAAAGGTGACTACACGATTAAAATGCATATCAGACATGAGAAGAAAGAACTATTAGACAAATTGACTGACATGGCAATGCTTTTAACTCAAAAACTGAGCTCACAGATAACTTTGGACGTGTACGCTAGTCATTCACAAGCAATGATTGGCGGCAAGAAAATGATAGCAGCGACTATTCCATCTGGACATTCGCTTCCTCTCTACATCGCGCCAATGTCCAACGAAAGCAAGTGAGTAGATCCATTTATTCATTTACGCCTTCTATCTTTGTATTTGCATTTCTTATTTCGGTTCTTTTTATTAGCCTGATTGTCTATCATTTCATTCTATTGTCCTAATAGAATAATTTCTACTTTTATATCTTTCTATTCGCCTTCTCTCCTTTCTCTGTCATTAGTTTTGCAACTCGTACATTGTTGGACTTGCTAAAGAATCTTTTGGCATTTAATTCTGGTAGTAGATGATGATATTCTGACAATTTTCTTTTACTTTCTATTCCATTCGCATCACAGTACCGAGATCATGTGAGTCTGGATCCGTGAGTCTGGAATAATTTTTAGTATCGTTTTTTTTTCCTGCACACCTATTATTGCTTTTGTTAATGCAGGAATCGCTTATATATTGTGCTTTATTTGATATTAATGTGTTAATGCGACTGGCATTACAATGCGGAGTAACACTGAATGATACACTGCTACAAATATTTTACCAACCTGTTTGAATCTTTTATATTCATTGATGTTATTTATAATTGAATTTTTATTCATCCTTTTCTTATTTGTAATGCTGTGTGAAGAGAAATTCTGAAGAAAACAATCCTTTTTTGGAAAACTGAAATTTCAAATTCTATATAGAAAGCATGAATCAATAATATTGGTTGAAAAGATAATTAAAGAAGTACACATTTAAAATGTATGTATTAAAAAATAAATAACATACTTGCAGAATTGCACTTTCAGCATAAAACTTAATTTTGACGGCTTATCTATACAGCTTTATTGGATGAAAAGAATTTTGGGTTTTTGAACTACATGCTTTGATTATTACTTCCTTTATAATGTTAACATTGATTTTGTTGTATACTTAAAGACTGGCAAAAGGAGCCTCCCTGGGCTCATATTTACAAGGCACAATTACTTTCTGCAAAGATGAAATTGGCAAAAAGGTTGACTGCAGCACTTTCAAGTTGATGCTTTCAGAACCAGCTAAGAAATCTAACAATCAAACAAATAAAGATAAAGATAAAGATAGCAAAACTACCAAGTGGGATGAATATACGGAAGCTGCAAGAGACCTTAAGTGCAATTGGCTTGCAAAGCTTGGTGAGTTTTTATTGTTTTATCTCTTTATTTGACATTTCTTAGATTTATTATTTTTTCTTATATTTAGTATTATATTATATTTTCAATCAGATAATATTTATTAATTTAATTTCTTTTTATTATTATTGATATTACATATAGACCTGATTAAAATATACAACAATAAAACATGATGTTTGAAAAACTATTTCTCTATGTTGTTTTTGTCCATTTTTCTTATATTTAAAGTATATTTCATTGTTGTTGAATTTATGCCGCGACGCATAAAGTGTCGTATCATGTTAATATACGACATTGTTAATATTATAATAATCTCTCTTTGCTATATGATTCTGAATTTGACACTGAATGTATGTATATCTCTCTAAAGTACTGATCGTACATTTGTCTTACAAAACGTACGTGCCGCACCGCCTTTTTATGGTTTATACATATATACATATACTTTTCCAAGTTTGACAAACCTTCGAAAAAGGCACATCCTCCACAGGTAAAGATGGAAGCGCACGGTACGCCCCAAATGTCCAAATTCACGCCTATAATTTTTGTAATTTAAACGTGCTTAAAATGTTCTATGAGCATGAATTTGGACATTTACGAGGAAGGTGTGCTTCCATTTTCCCTTATTATGGGCGTTAAAACAAAATGAGTTTTTTTAACGTATTCTTGCCTCCCAATTACGAATATGACAATTAAAAAATTGGCCGTTGGACATACTGAAGTTGCCGTCTTGAAAAAACCGCCAAAAACATGATTTTTTGCATTTACATATTTCGAAAAATTCAAAACTGCCAAAATAGTATTTCGAACAAAAATGAAAAAAGGTGAATTCTAAATATTCGTTTCAACGGTAATGCCGTAAAAAAGGGATAAACCTGCGTTTTATATTCTACTTTTTTGTTGTAACATTTTTTCGTCAGATTTTTATTTTTTTAAATGAATGCAAAAAAATCACTAAAAGAACATATGTTTTTTTCTGTTTTTTCATTATGGCGTCTTCAATATGTCCGACCGCCCATTTTTATTGACATATTCGTAATTAGCGACTCAAAAATGCGTAAACAACACGAAATATTTACTTTCTCGAGGATGTGTATTTTCCGAAGGCTTTAGCCAAGTTTTTAATTACGAAAACCCTGCTAGTCATGGTGAAGCATATTAAATGATTTCGAAGCAACAACAATGAGTAACATTCATTGTTGTTCATTCAACATGCAACATTCAACATTAAAAAAAAAATGAACTTCGACAGTTCTTCTAGTTAACATTCAGGACCCGCGATCCTGTATGAAAACTACTTTGAAAATCATTGAGGTGGCTGAATCACTCACGCAGTGTAACGATAATTTGGCAACTTTGAAAAATATTATTCTTATTAAAAACATCAAATATATTACAAAAATGAATAGTACTTTTTATTATATTTGTAACTGCATTGCAAATATTTAATTCTGTATATTTTTCGGCTGTTAATTCATCACAAAGCTCCGTCTATACGTAAGTTATATTATTAAAGTTTCGAGTTTTGATTGTCCCCTTTCTATGATTGCAATCAGTTTTGAAACTAACTACTTTAAGAATGACTTACTGGTTTTAATATTATCTTGTATTTTTTTCTGTACTGTGTATGAATATGACTAATCATTTCACTTTATCAATTGTTTAAGTGTATACCAGTTTTTCCATAAATGCGTACTCTTTTTTCAAGAGACATACCAAAAAATACAGTGGGTCTCACGTAAACAAGTGTGTCCATGATATGTTCCCTAGAAATTTCTTTCCTTGTAGTTATTGTCTACAAGCGTTTTCCTTCTATTAATGCCGTGTTTTCTGAGATTATAAATATTATTTAATTAACAATATTTATTGTGTTATTTTAAGTAGTTAGTAATATTTAATGAAAGACACCAAACTTAACTTATATTAATAATTTGCATTGTTTTATTATTGTTATATTACAGATCCCGGTGAACATGCACACGCACTCTATGGAGAATTGAAAGCTGCCTTCCCAGATCATCTACCTGTTCACACTGCCATGATGACTTCACTGGACTCATCAGAAGCTCAACGTCACGTACCGCACGAGGATTTCGCAGACGGAGCTATCAGCTACGCGACCCAGATCGTCAACATTGCCGATACAGTAATTTCGGCTATTGATCAAGAGAAGCTACTAGCGTTTTATGGGCTAAATAGCGACCAGCGACCGGATGCTGCAAAAATCAAGCAGGCGATGGACAAACAAAAGAATTGTTTAATCGATGCGCTTGTGAGAAAAGGCTGCGCGATGGCACGACTATACATTCACGTTCAGAGGAAGGGCGATGCTGATCATACATCGCAGTCGTTGTATGAAAACGTTTCCAATGCTTGGAGAGATGTCCTCAAGTTTGCGGAAGCGACTGACAGCAAAGTAAGTTAACTTGAAATTCATTATTAGTGTTGCATTCAAAGACACCTTTTGTGTCAAAGGCGCAAAAAAAAAAAAAAAAAAAAAAAAAAAAAAAAAAAAAAAAAAAAAAAACAAAAAAAAGCCCCGAAAAAAACCAAAAATTTAAAAAAAAAAACAACAAAAACAAGCCCTTTTGGATACTCATTTTTGATAATTGATCAAAAATTCTGGAGTTTGAAGTTAGGTACAACGTGTTTTTTCTTAAAAGTTGGATTAGTATTCGTCTCTCACTTCTGCACTATAGAATGGATACATTCTAAAACCTACCCAGTAATTGGAAAGAGATTGAAGTTTAAACCAGGGGCTTCGCCCCTGCGGCCTTCGGCCGCCAACCCCACCGGGGGCTCCGCCCACTGGACCCCTGGCGCGCTATCGCGCGTAGCTCGCTTCGCTCGCAAGATTGACCGTGTTCGGCCCTTCGGGCCTCACTGACTAAACACACTTCGCGACTGCGGCC